>AYEL01037294.1:0-17788 GCA_000484575.1 Olivierus martensii
ATTTTTTTTGAATGGAGTAGTGAATCGCCATAATGTGCGCATTTGGGGTTCACAACCCCCTGGCGAGGTCTTGGAGTGCACCACAGGCAGTCCAAAGGTGAATGTTTGGTGCGCGCTATTGCACGATCGAATTATCGGGCCATTCTTCTTCGCTGAGGCTACTATCACATCTGCAGTGTATCTGGACATGTTGCAGCAGTATGCTGTTCCTCAGCTGCTTCAGTATCACCCCGATGTCGTGTTTCAGCAAGACGGTGCACCGCCTCATTGGGGTTTGGAGGTCCGTGCCTATCTCGATATGACCTTTCCTGGGCGATGGATTGGTCGTGATGGGCCAACGGTTTGGCCTCCACGCTCTCCTGACATAACCCCATTAGACTTCTTTTTATGGGGTTATGTCAAGGACGAGGTCTACCGAACACGTGTACCAGATATTCAAACCCTGCGGCAACGGATAACCACAGTCGTGGAATCGATCCCTCCAGTGATGTTGGCTAATACGTGGACGGAAATTGATTATCGCCTAGATGTGCTACGTGCTACCAAGGGTGCTCATGTGGAAGTTTACTGATGTATGAAAAAAAACTTTGCTAGTTTGTCAACAATTCGACACAAGTTTCATATTTGTATCTTCCTTCTAGCCTGAGTTATAAATTTTTGTAATCAGGGAAAGACTTTTCGGACACCCTGTATTTTACTACATAACTTATATACAAATCAGTTTCTATAATTTTCACAAATTAAAATTTTATATATATTTTATTTTCAGATCAATGTATATCAAAAACTCCAAAACATATCCAGCTATAAAACCCAGAGTAAGATCAATATCATAATCAACAATCCATTTTTCACACTAAACAAGATCATCATACTATTTTGTACAAACCATATTTTATCAGATATATTTTCATATAATTTATTAAACCATTTTTTGTTAAATAAATTTTATCTGATTTTATTTTTCTAATCACATCCTCTAGAGTTTTAGTTTTAATCAATTCAGGTATAGACAACTTTTTTTTTATCATACAAACTTTCACATCGTGTTTTTCATAACTTCCATTTTACAACTGAAATAATCACACTATATTGGTCCTCAACTTACAACACACCCTACTTATGACAGTAATGTAATCAATAAATTTTGTGATTGATCAATGCAAACATGGGTTCAAATCCCTGACAAATGATCTGATATACAGAAAGTGTTCTTTTTTGTGTTTGATGTAGTTTTGTGTTTGTTATGTTCATTAACCTGTTTGTTGCCATTGATGTGTATAGACATAAAGAAGTGTAACAAAAACTGATAGAAAACAATAAAAAACAAGTTAAAAAAATTCAATCCTGGTTTTATTAATCCAGCTTTTGCAAATTGGTTTTTGTGTGTAATCATTGAAAATACACCCCTTTGACAGTGGGTCCTAAATTTTTTCAATTGCTGAAATAATTTTTTAAATTACATATACAAACATTGTTTATATTTGAACAGCTTGATAGAATTTAGATTTTTTCATCCCATCTTGTTAATTTTATAGTCTAATCTATCAAATCTATTCCAATTATGTCAATTGATAAATGGTATTTTGGATATTTTGGAAAAAAAAATTTTTTTTTCTTAAAATAAGCTATAAAAATATAATAAACTAAAATATATCCTAATCATTCATTTTTTGTTTTAATTTCACCAAAATTTAAGAAAAAATTGCATAAAACAAAATGTAAACATCCTCAGATCATTCAGAGGTATGGCATTTAATTATTGCTTTACAGCAGCCATTTCTTTCCCAAAAAATTGTAGCCAAGCCTACTTTGCATGTGAGTAAGTGACATTAGGTACTAAGCAACAATGACTAACTATGGTCAAAATTAGAAGAATAAAAAATATATGCTATTTTTGTAAGTGTTAGCATTTTTTTGTATAAATAAAAAAATTTATAAAAGATACTGCTAAAATTTGTGTAAATGAAGTAAGAACAAGTTATTAAATATGAAATACAGTGGTACCTCGGATCATGAACATCTCGGTTCACGAACAAATCGGTCTACGAACACCATTTGCGAATTTTGCTTCGCTTTGAACGCTGCTTCGGTTCACGAACACGTACGCACGGAGTGCATGAAACGCACGTGACTCGCAGCGCACAGCCTCGCTCCCAGCAGCAATCCAGTTCGCCCAGCTCATATGGGTACAGTAAAGTTCCTAACAAGTGTTGATATTTTAGTTTTTTTCTTTATTTAATTAAATTTATCCCCTTAAGGCTCCCAAAAAAGTTAAAAGTGTTAGTGAAGGTGGTGTTAAACACGGCTCCCAAAAAAGTTAAAAGTGTTAGTGAAGGTGGTGTTAAACATGCCACTCCCAAAAAAGTTAAACATGCTTTCTTCTAATATTACTGTTATATTTTTTTAGTTTTTTTCTTTATTTAATTAAATTTATCCCTTATTATGGCAGTGTTGATATTTTAGTTTTTTTTCTTTATTTAATTAAATTTATCCCTTATTGTTTTTTCTTTATTTAATTAAATTTATCCGTTATTATGGCTCCCAAAAAATCTTTTCTTTACTTAATTAAATTTATCCCTTATTATGGCTCCCAAAAAAGGTTAAGTGTTAGTGAAGGTGGTGTTAAACATGCTTTTTTCTAATATTACTGGAGTGTTAGTGAAGGTGATGTTAAACATGCTTTCTTCTAATATTACTGTTGTGTGTTAGTGAAGGTGGTATTAAACATGCTTTCTTCTAATATTACTGTTAAAAGTGGTGTTAAACATGCTTTCTTCTAATATTACTGTTATATTTATTTGGTGGTGGTGTTAAACATGCTTTCTTCTAATATTACTGTTATATTTATTTTCTCTCTGTATTATTTCCACACATAAAGCCATAACATGTTAAAATTTTCCTAGGAGATGTTAAACATGCTTTCTTCTAATATTATTGTTATATTTATTTCCTTTCATTAAACATGCTTTCTTCTAATATTACTGTTATATTTATTTCCTTTTTGAATTATTTCCACACATAAAGCCATAACATGTTAAAATTTTTTTCTAGGATAATTTCCACACATAAAGCCATAACATGTTAAAAATTTTTTCTAGGGAAAAAACGTATTATTTGGATTTACATTAATTGCAATGGGAAAAATTGACTCGGATTCACACAAAGCCATAACATGTTAAAATTTTCCTAGGACAAAAACGTATAAGCCATAACATGTTAAAAATTTTTTTTCTAGGATAAAAAACGTATTATTCTAATATTACTGTTATATTTATTTCCTTTCTGTATTATTTCCACACATAAAATAACGAGTTTAAAAATTTTTCTAGGACAAAAAACGTATTATTTGGATTTACATTAATTCTTTCTGTATTATTTCCACACATAAAGCCATAACATGTTAAAAAATTTCTGTATTATTTCCACACATAAAGCCATAACATGTTGAAATTTTTTCTAGGACAAAAAATGTATTATTTGGATTTACATTAATTGCAATGTAAAATTATTTTTCTAGGATAAAAAAACGTATTATTTGGATTTACATTAATTGCAATAGGACAAAAAACGCATTATTTGGATTTACATTAATTGCAATGGGAGGACAAAAAATGTATTATTTGGATTTACATTAATTGCAATGGGAAATGGACAAAAAACGTATTATTTGGATTTACATTAATTGCAATGGGAAAAATTTTTGTAGGATAAAAAAAACGTATTATTTGGATTTACATTAATTGCAATGGGAAAAATTTCTAGGACAAAAAAACGTATTATTTGGATTTACATTAATTGCAATGGGAAAAATTGGGAAAAAACGTATTATTTGGATTTACATTAATTGCAATGGGAAAAATTGAACAAAAACGTATTAGGGGATTTACATTAATTGCAATTGGGAAAAATTATTGGATTATGAACTTTTCGGATCACGAACAGGGTCAAGGAACGGATTGTGTTCGTGAACCAATGTACTACTGTAGGAATAAAAATGACAATATTTCAATTAATTCATGTAATTTTTTTAATAATGATATAATGTAACTTTATTCAACAAAAGTTATGTAACTCTTGGCTTTTTGTAAATAATTTCTTTTGGCCAAATTTATTCATTCATGGCTCATTTTGTTCAAAAGACTTGTTGCTATCTAAAAATATCAACTATTTCATTTGATGGCTAAAATTTCATATAAAAAAAATTTGTGTTTTTTGCCAATTCACAAACAAACAACAAAAAGTTATGAAAAAATAAGATTTGAAAAAAAAAAAAAAAGAAATGATTATATTGTTAAAAAGAGAACAAAATCTACAATAAATATTAAAAATTTCAAAAGATTTTGACAAAAATTAAATGAGATTTCACAATTTTAATTTTTTAATTTTTTTTGCATATTAATTAGGCTTAACTCAAAGGTTAAAGGAAGCATTGCGTGAATGAATTGGAACTTGGAATTATGAGAGCAATATACGATGACAATTTTAGAAATGTGAGAATAAAACAAGGTACATTATATCAAATGCAGTGGTGTATATCAAATCCTGTGATTTGCAGTTGAGGAAGAGATAAGCAAAGGGGTTTGATGTTCCATTGTTATGCAATGTGTACAGTTGGTTCCATAAAGTTTTGTATCTACCTCGTAGGGGCTAAGCTCACCGGAAGTTGATCAATTGTGAAGTCTTGTACTGAGATTCAAGACAGTTTCAAATGGACTTGTCTGTTGTGACTGAGAATAGGGAGGGAAGTATAAGTGCGAGATGTGCTCGTCACGTGCTCTAAACTGACAAGAATAAGCGATAGAGACTGATAGCAGCATCGGTAGAGTGTCTGCCTACTGTTCCGAGGAGCTGAGTTCGAATCTTGTTTGGAGAAACATTATTTTTTTTTCTTTGGTCAACATATTAGTTTGTGTTTAAATTTTAAACAATGCAATTAAAATATAAACGGTTTAAACATTTTCCAGACAAATGTGCAATATGGTGATGTGTTCATCTGAGGTTCTAAAAGATGCTTTAAAATTTAAAAAATAAATTTTCTGACTTCGCTTTATTTTATATTTTAAGTTTGAATAAACTAGATACTACATAATAATTTCTTTTTTACATTTATTAAACTCCGGTATTTGCTAAAATCTTTTAATATTTTCTAATATTGATAGGTTTAAACATCTTTCGGAAAAACAAAACATAAAAGCATTTAAGAAATTCCATATAACTGCGTCATTAGCTATCAGCATTTTTTTAAGAATTACTATCGAGTATTGGTCTCTTTATCCACCCTTTTATCCGATAAGCTAGTATTATCTAGCTACGCTGTGTTCTACAATGGACAAAATTCACGTGACGTCGTAGTCACGTGTTTTAGTGAAAACATTGTAGTTTGCCTAAGTTTGAACGAGAAGGATTATAACTAATTCGTGCTAGTTTATTTACTATATTTAAGAAAAAAAGCAAAATATAATTTTATCATCATTTCTAATAGCATTAAGTAATTTCATTTTTAAAGTTACCGGTACTATTTACTCTAATATTATAATTTATATAAGCCTTGAATTTTTATTATATATTTAATGGATATCACTTCCAGATATATGTAGTTCATTACATTATAAGGATTTTAAAATTTTCAATTTAAATCGTATTTATTGTTAAAAATATAAGAAACTGCATTTTTACAGAAAATAATAGAAAGTATGAATAAAATTATTGATCAAATCAGGCATTCCAATTTGTTATTTTCTGATGATGATTAAGTTAACTGGTGAGAAAATTTAGTGATATAATAAAGTAATTTTGTTCTATTAAACATTTGATCTTCATTAATAGTATGAATACAATATATATTATTCATATTATTAACAATCATAAACCAAATTTTCCATTAATAATGAACAAGAAGCTAAATATCTTTCTACTGTATTATAAGGTTACCGAAATTTCCTAGCTAGGTAAAATATGATCCAAATAAACCCAAATATAATTCAAAATTGCTATGAACTTCAAATGTGCAGAAATAAATATATTACAATTGATGTTTAACTCATAGCCCACAGTTACCCAACTGTGAGATTGTTCAGACTAAACCAAAATAAAATGCCATTATTAGAAACCAGAATGTTTTCTGTAAATGGTGTAAACTACATGAAAATAATTTCCATATGTAGATACTCTTCAAGTATATAATTAGCTATTATCTACAGCTTTTGGCATTATTACCGTAAATAACATAAACTTCAAATACACCGAAAACGTATGTTTCAGGATTATGACTTTGATACACCTCTTTGTCACTCTTGTTTTATTCAATAGCGAGTGGTATAACAACTTATCTCTTGATTGCGCATGTAATATTAGTGATAATATGCACCATTTTTGTTTCATTAATAACAAAATAGGTTAGTACATTATTAATAAAACAAAAATTCCCTACAGAACATCCAAAGTCATCTTGCAGACAAAAAAAATTAACATGTGTAATTAAAATTACCCATCCCCGTTGCTATGACATAAATTAATGGAATCACCCGATACTCAGAGAGTTCGAATGATTTGCCTGAACTGATGAATCACATTGCTTTGAACTATTGGAAGGAAGCCGAACACCTTCCGCTTAGGTACAAAACTTTATGCAACCGACTGTACATCTATTATTTCAGTTAAATAAAATTCTATTTAATTCAAGGATTTAATTTGGAAGTATACATAATTCTTGTAATTATGCAATAAGTAGTTTCTAAAATGATGTCAATTGAAGAATTTTTCAATTTACATGAAATTCTCAAATTTTTTGATATGTATTTCAATTGCAAAACATTTCAGAAAATTTATGCAGTTATCTAAGTATTGAAAAGTCTTTAAAAAAGATAGGCTGACACAAGACCATGGATTCTATAACAAATAAGACAAAAAAAAAAAAAAGATTCTTTTAATCATATCTAGTATATTATAGCACATATTGTATCATATTTGAATATAAAATCATTTGATATTGTGCATACTTCTGTCATGAAAATATGCAAACATGTTACAGTGTGCATAATGGGATGATGATTAAAAAATATTGTTGCAATAATACAAAAGAATAAAGCACAGATTTGAAATCAATGTTATTTGTTTTGCTTAATGCATTCTTTGAATTTTGAACAGATTGAGTCAGTATCCTGTAAGTTGTTCTTGCATGGCCATGGCTCAATTCATCTTCCATTTTTAGGGTTTTTCTGCAGAAAGTAATACATATTTCAATGATAAAGTAATTTTTATGTCTATACTGCAAATACTGAATTTGCAAATCTGAACTCTTGTATGATGAAGGATTGTGTATTACAAAAAGTTAGAGAAAACTGCCTGTTTTTCTGACCTGTTAGGGAGATTTATTAATTAACCTTGCAGATGATAATTTGTTTTTCCAAATTGCATATATCTATGAAAATTTTAGATATATCTGAGAAATGGAATATTTTCTTCAAATGCATATCTCTAAGGAAATGAATAAATGAAAAATGAATAAAGAAAGAACTAGATTTTTTAAATATAATTTTCTAGCTGGAATGTATTGGGGTCAAATTTAGGAAACTGCAATGGACTGACAGTTTTATGATGTTTTCTATATTAATAAAACTAGACTGGTTTTTTCAGTAACCAGATATTGTTTTACATAAATTAATTTGATTAATTTTTGATTTTTAATTTTTAAAAATCAAGAGGATTTATTTCATATAACAGGAAAGAAATGAATCTTGTACTATATTTCAAAAATTTGTAATTAATTATTGAAAAAGTGGATATTAGCAGTTATTTTAAACTGTGAGGGAGAAAGGTGAAGAATTCCATAGTATTTTTAATTTTTAAATATTTTATTATAATTGTAAATAATCATATTTTATTTAGAATGTAATAAATCTTATATAACAAAAATTAATATTCATTAAATATTTATTAATATGTTAAATGTAATTTTGTAAAGATTTCATATATTTTAAAACAGTATAATGTTTAATATTCTTTAGAAAAAAATTATGGCTTTTATATCATAATAATCTATGGTTATATTTACCTTATGCTATCTCTCTGAATGTTGATTAAAAAATTAAATTCTTGATATAGGGTAAAACTTGCATTAAACTATAACCCACAATGAAAATGTCATAAGTACAGTTAGCCTAATGTGAAAAATTGTATGGGAAACTCAATGAATACAGTTTTAAACAGATTTATATGACATACAGCATTTGGCAGTAAATGTAATTTCCAACTCATATGCCATAAAGCAAAATGAAAACTAAAAAAAAATCACAAAATGTCTAAAAACCAAAAACTAAGCAGTAATGTATTAAAAATGAAATCAAAAAATAAATTTAATCATTTAATTTTCTATATAAGATTTGCTAAAATTTCTAAATTTGATTTATGTAATTTACAAAATTCTTCAGATGACTGTAAATAATAATTTTACTTTATTAGTCAAATGATTCTATTTGAATAACAAACACTATTCAAATACAATGTAATGTTTGTTATTTTAGTATATTCAGATATGACTCACAAATTTTATCATTAGAGATTCAAAATACCTAAATATATTTCAGATCAATATTTACTTAAATTTATTTTATTAAAAGTAAAATTATAATTTGCTTACTTAATATTGGTATCATAATAACCTTGAAGAAGTGCAATAATCAGTTTTTGAAGTGATATACAATCATTATTTTCTGCTGATAAAAATGATCTTTCCAATTCCTGAAAATATTTAAAATTATTAAAAATTATAATAAAATTTTATTTACAGAATAAAATTCAATAAATACAGGTAGTCCTCAAGTTACCAAAATTCCAAAAATTTCAAACTCTGCAGTCATAAGTTGGAAATACTCAAAATTTATGGATTTCTCATTACTAATATTTACTAAGGCACTATACATTATCTTAAGAACATAAAGAACACAAAACTTCAAAAACCACACACACACATAAAAGATGATAACGGGCATATATCAGACCATTGGATCAGGGACTCCAATCCATGGAATTGTTTTGACCAATCACAGAATTTATTGCTACATCATAATTGTAAGTTCATAAGTTGAAGATTACCTGTATTTAAGATTTTAGGCAGTTTTCCTTTAGACTCCCCTTCTAAATTTTTAAAAAACAAAAGCACTAATTGAAGTTAAGTCTACAGACTTAACTGCAATTAGTGCTTTTGTTTTTAAAAGTTTAATTCATAGTTTGCAGAGTTTTCGGAATAAAAGGACTCCCCTTCTAGTCTTAATTTAAAAGAAAGAAATTCTTTGCATTCATTATAACAATTTACATATTTCTAAGATATTGGTTAGTCAGAATTGCCAGAAACATTTTGTTTCTATAATTATTTTAATTTTTGAATTTCATGCATTTTTAAATTCCAGATAGATTACCAAATAAAAAATATATCAACTAAATTGGATAATGCCTACATACTATAAAGTATTAAAAGAGATTTAAAAAATTTTTGAACCCTACAAAAGCATTTTTTATAATAAGAGTTAAAATGCCACCTTTCTGCTACACAAGAATTTGTTAATTTTTGTTATTCAGTCAACTTAAAGTTTACACAAAATTTACACTTATTATTTTATCAATCTATTTTCTTTTTAAATTATTAAAAAATAAAATTGGTAGTTTTCTAAAAGATATGGATTATCATACCCATTATCTCTGAGAACATAGGCAATATTAAAAAGAATAAAGTACTGATTAGACAAAGCCATTTCCCTATTGCTACATGCAACACTAGCTTTCTCCACAATCATCTCTTCATATACAGTTGCTTTCAAAAGTTTAGACATTTATACAATCTAAAACATTTGCAGTTTTTTGAATAAAATGAAAAACATATAGTGAATATATGTATATTCATTATTTATTTTAGATGATAATAACATAATTACATAATCATATTTTACATTTGCTTTTTTATTTAAATTTTAAAACAAGCAGTTCCAGAAAGAACTAAACTTGCCTATTTTCTGAAAGCGTTATTTATTTCATTTATTTAGCATTTGGAATCCATTAGTTTTTATATGGACAATTTTAATATTAATTTAAACAGCATAGATGGCATTATCATCATAGCTATGTGAAGTCACAATGACATCATTTATTATTACATTATCGTGACATCATAAAAATATTGGTGTTTTGTGAAGTCATAGATTGTTATGTCATGATGATGTTACATCGAAACTTTGATGTGATAGATATTGATATTAAGAAAATCAGGTAAGCCATATGTTACCCCTACATTGCTAACACTTAGTACCATCTATTGGCAATAAATTAAAATTGTGATAAAAATGAAATTCTACTCTGTAGGGATTAGTTAATCCTATAAAATTAAAAGATGCAGATCAACTCAGCATCTGACAAACATTCCTACAGAATTTCAAGAAAATTTGCTTATTAGTTCAAAATTATTAGTGGGGATATATACACAGACAGAAAACCAAAGTGAAACATGATATTATAAACCTTTATTTCTTCCAGAAAATAGCATTAAAAATTAATGTACAAATAATTATATAAATTTATATATACCCGGTAGCTATTTCCTGAATTACACAAATAATTGGAATCAAAAGTTTTTTATTTTTCTCAAATTCAGCATAAGTTGGAAAATAATTTTTAACAAAAATTCTGAATCAAGAGCTACTGAGATTAGGTGAACTATGGTGATTTCACTTATATAACATTATGAGGTGCCATACTATTCTGACTAAAATAGAGACAAGGACATATGGAAAGATTTCATATCAGTAACATAATATTTAAGATCAACAAACAATACTCAAAACAAATCAAGTAACATGAAACTCTTAAATGTTCTACACCAATATATTTGGATTTGTATTCACAAATACAATAAATGTTTATGTCAAAAAAAGAAGAAAAAAATTTTGGAAAACTTTATAAGGTCAGATATTTAAGTTGGGAATACTTATAATTATATAAATTTATATTTCATTATATAACCATAAGTAATAAGATTTTAACTGTACACAAGATGATGTATTCTGTATGCCTGAAGTAACTGATTTGGGACATTTATGCCCAAAAGTTCTATTATTAAAACAATAGAAGCTATTTCCAAACTTTTTCTGGTCTTTATAAATTTATTTATTGTAACAATTATATACATATTGTAGTTTTAAAATAAGACACAGGGAAATCCACTGCATCCAGTCGCTTCTAAACTATCTTCCTTTCACCTCAGAATTCGTGCCTTCCACTGTCTCACTCTCCCCTCCTCATTTATTTTTCTAGCATTCCCTAGAGTTAGCAGTCGCGGAGCGAGCTGGTTCTTGCAGATGTTCTTACAGATCCCCCACCTTTGGATGATATTTAACACAGTACAAAATATGTGCCTGGTGCTCAACTGTCCCTCATTTGTTGGTGATATATGAAGGAAAACCGTTGATATTTTTGACATCTGTGACTTCATGTGGGCCAATCAACTTAAAATTCTTTCCAATTTTCTCTAATTGTACTAAGATGAGGTCTCCCTTTGTAATTTTTGGGAGTCTTCTTTTCCTCTTATTTGCTTGATTTTGAATTTTTCATCAATGCTGTGCAATTTCCTGCAGTGTTCTGGGCTTTTCTTCTATCTTGAAATCTCTATCAAACAATTCATCTGCTTTAAGCATAGGTATCCTTTGGTAAAACTTAAAATTAGGTGTGCAACCTAGATATTCACTATAAGAGCTATTATGATGATAAATTGCGTTATGTAACTTGTCTTTCCGTCTCCCCTTTGATCCCTCATAAAGTTGAATGTACATTTTTATATCTCGGATAGTTCTTTCAGCTAATCCATTTGCCTGAGGGTGATAGGGGCTGGTAGTTTTAAGAATTATATTTTTAGAGAGAGCCCATAATTCAAACTCCTTAGAAATAAAACTGCTTCTCCTATCAGTGATTATAGATTTAATCTTATCAGTATGTTCCCATTTTTCAAAATAATCAATGACTGCCTTTTTTGACTGCTTCATAGACTTTCCCCAAACAAACCTTGTGGCTTCATCAATGATGATTAAAAAGGACTGAGTAGTTCGAATAGTATCAGACCTTTTTTTGAGTTCTGCAAAGTTTAGGTGTATACTTTCAAAAGGGGTTTCAGCTTGAATAGGGAGATTCATGAAATGCGATTTATATCTCGATATTTAAATTTTCCAATTTGACATTCATGACAACTCTTGACATAGTTTGATACATCTCTTTTCATAGACTTCCACTGAAATCTTTGGTGTATTTTGTAAAAGGTTTGCCAGAAACCCCCATGCCCTTCTGAAAGCAGGTCATCATGATAAGAAAACATTATGGCATGCTTGACCTTCACATCCAAAGGATTCACTAAGTATCTGCCATCAGGAGCAGTCTTAAGAATGGATATTATATCTCTCGACCAAAAACAACAGTGGACCGACTCTGGGCAATCTATACACAGTCGGGATAAAGCATCGGCATCACTCATAGTAGCACCTCTACGATATGTAATCTCAAAGTCAAAACTTCTCATATATAACTGCCATCTTGCCAGACGATCCCAAAGTTCCCCACAAGTTAACAATTGAGTTAGTGCCGGATGATCTGTTAGAATAGTGAATTTTTTCCCTTCTAAGTAGGTACGAAAATGTTTGATGGCCTTTACAACCACGAGACATTCTTTTTCTGTAACTGAGTAATTGCATTCAGATCTAGAAAAGGTGTATGATTGATAGCTAATGACTTAACTGCTGAGGTTTTGGTTTAGATGTGTCTCTTTGATATAGAATTGAACCAGAGCCATAGTACAAAGCATCCGTTGCCAGTTCATATGGAAGTAAATCATTAGGTACAGAAAGGATAGGTACGGATGTAATACACTCCACTAATTTTTCAAAACTTTGTTGACAGTCTTGAGACCATATGAAAGGGACATCTTTCTTCTTCAATGACTCTAATGGACAAGCTATTTTCGCATAGTCTTTGATAAAAGCTCTGAAGTGATTTGTAAGCCCAAGGAAATACTGTAAAGATTTAAAGTCAGTAGGTTTTTTAATATTATGCACTTTTTCAATCACTTCTCCCTTCATTCTTTTAGTTTCTTCATCAATAATTCTACCAAGTAATTTTACTTGGGGAACACAAAACTCGCATTTTTTATAGTTAATATTTAATCCTTTTACACTAAGAATTTGAAGAACTTTCAAAGTTAACTCTTTATATTCATCATAGGATTTTCCTCCAATGCAGATATCGTCGATATAGACAACCACTCGAAGATCTATTATATCACTAAGGACTTTTGATATGAATCGTTGAAAAACACTAGGGCTGTTTTTCCATCCAAGGTAAGCAATTGTATTCATAATGACCATCTGGGGTCACAAAAGCAGTAATTTTCTAGTTTGTGGAGTTAACCAGACTTGCCAGAATCCATCCTTGAAGTCTATTTTTGTAAACACTTTACAGCCTCCAAATCCATCTACGATGTTATCAATACATATTTCATGATTGATCAGTTGATAATCATGAACTAGTCTAAAATCATTATCACCTTTAGGAATTACAATGGAAGGAGTTGCATACTCAGATTAGGATTCACTAATAATATCTTTTAGCATATTATTTATTTTCATTCTAAGCTAGTTTCGCCTAAGGTGCATCCCAAAAATATAGGAAACTGTTTTTTGTGGCGATGTCGTAAAAACCAATAATAGAATCATGATGTAATGTTGCTGCATGATTTGCATAAACAATGCAAAAATCTCAGTAATGTGAACAACTTCTGTTGATGTTAATTTGTCTGCAAATTCCAAAATTTGAAAAAACAGCTGTCCCATAAATATAGGAAAGTAGACTGTAACAAATCTGTTTACATACAGACACAGATTTCATCATAACTATTTATGCAAATTAGGAGTAGCAGTGTTAAATGCTAACAGAAAATTACAATGCCACGAGGAGAAGAATTCAAATGTGAAGAAATTGCAGAAATTTGGCGATTAAGAGCTAATCAGAAGACCATTAAAGAAATTGCGGCTGAGTTAGGACGTTCTTATGGTGGAATTTACAAAGTGCTTCAAAGAGGCAAGAAATATCATGCTGATAAAAGGTCTGGAAGGTGTAGATCAACAAATGAACGAGATAATAGACGAATTGTCAGGATGGCAGAAGGGGGGTGTCTCTCTGTTCGGACTATAGCACAGACATCTGGGCTGAATATATCAAGAAGTACTGTCCATCGAAGACTAACTGAAGCCCCTAATATGGTATATGCAAAACTGAAAAAGAAACTACCACTGAAACCACAGCATTTTGCTGCAAGAATGGAGTGGGCTAAGGCACATATGAGCTGGACCGACCAATGGGTCTCTGTGCTATTTAGTGATGAAAAAAAATGGAATCTTGATGGCCCTGACGGCTGCGCATGCTATTGGCATGACCTCCGAAAAGAACCAAGATCGTTTCATTCACGTCAACAAGGTGGAGGCTCGGTGATGGTTTGGGGTGCTTTTGGCTTTAACGGCATCACAAGTTTAGCCTTTGTTTCTGGGAGACAGAAATCCAAGGATTACCAGGAAACATTAAAATCACATCTTTTGCCATTTGGAAGCATGATTGGTGGAGAAACATGGATCTTCCAGCAAGATAATGCTCCAATTCACACTTCCAATGATATGCAGAAGTGGTTGAAAGAGCAAAACATCACTACTATGAAGTGGCCTGCCCGAAGTCCAGACTTAAACCCCATAGAAAATCTATGGGGAATAATGGCAAGGCGTGTTTATGCCTCAAGTAAACAGTATGAATCTGTGCAGGAGCTACAAACTGCGATAGAAGATTGCTGGTATAATCTCGAGCCAACAGTGTTACAAAAACTCATTATGTCATTAAATAATCGTGTTTTTGATGTTATCAAAGCCAATGGGAAATATATTGGGCGATAAAATATGAATTATGTAGTTTCATTAAGTAATAAAATATTTTGTTCAAGTAAAAGCAGGTATTTCCTATATTTATGGGACAGCTGTTTTTTCAAATTTTGGAATTTGCAGACCAAATCATCAACAGAAGTTGTTCACATTACTGAGATTTTTGCATTGTTTATGCAAATCATGCAGCAACATTACATCATGATTCTATTATTGGTTTTTACGACATCGCCACAAAAAACAGTTTCCTATACTTTTGGGACGCACCTTATATGCAGATAGATTATATGGTCATTTCTGCATTAACTTATGATGATCTTTTAATTTAAAATCAACGCTATATATGGGAGTTCTAGATATATTCTGTTTTAAAATTCCTGGAAAAATAGTTTTTAAGTGATCTAAGGACCAAAAGTTCTCTTGATCAGCAATAAAATGAGAATGCAAATTTATTCTCAGACCATCTGGGGCATATAGTTCATCAACCTCTAGATAGTTAAAAATCTTGAGGTTCCTAAGCATTTTCCATCCGAGAATGAGATTGTAAGATATATTTTTAATCACCATTACTTCAGTTTCATATATTAATTTGTTTTTGGTTAATGTTAAATTTGCATATTTATTTAAATATATTTCTCCCGCAATACCTTTTATTTTAGTAGTAGGCATCTTTTTCAAACTAAGGTTCAGCTTCTGTGCTGCTTTTAAATTTATTAGGTCGACAGATGAACCTCTATCTAGTAAGCCTATGAGTTCTGTATGATCAACTCTAATTTTTACCGTAGGCAAAGAAAATGAGAAGGAGGCAAACAAATAAGTTGATTTATCTTTTATTGTATCAAACTCACTAGCAACAAAAGATTCTTTTTGGCTAATCTTCTTCTCAGCAATCATCCCACCATTCTCAGATAAATAAGGAAGTCCGGAAATGGCTGACTTCAAATCTTCTCTACTCTTCACATTACCAGGATTAAGTAAGTAGCATATTTGGTTAGGAATTCCTGAGATCATCATCATAATAAAATGAGGCAAGGGAAGGCCTGGAAAACCATGGAATTAATTGCCGTTTTTTATAAAAATAATCATTCCAAGTACCACCCAGATATTCCCATCGCATTGCAAGCTTAGCTTCTTTGATCTGGTCAATTTTAAATTCTTTGAGAAAGGAATCTTTCCACTGGGTCCAAATAAAATCATCATTTAACAGTAACTGGCTATTAAACCATTGAATATCATTCTGGCTTAAGTATGATCTTGACGTGATTATTTTTTCACTATCGTTTGCCACACCGTTGATTAGACAAGCTTTTTCAAAATATTTAATCCAGGATTCTGGGTCTTGCTTGTCATCAAAAGAATCAATCATCATTTTTTCCTGGGTAACCACATTTACATTTGAGGGGCCAGGCAAAGCCAATTCAACCAGTATGGTCAAGAAATGGACATAATTGAATATTTGATCTTCATTTAAATGTAAAATACTAGTTCTCCTATGTACCATTTCTTCACAAGCCTGTTTGACTTCATTAGAACTGTTAATGTCTTTGTGGTGGTCCAGTGATTGGTATTCCGGTCTAATGTCATATGTCTTATCTCCAATTTGGAACTTGATAACTTTGAAATCAGGATCTTTTGTAATCATGAACTTAGTTAAAACTGTCGACTGCACCATTGTAACAATTGTATATATATTGTAGTTTTAAAATAAGACAAGGAAATCCATTGCATCCAGTCACTTCTAAACTATCTTCCTTTCTCCTCGGAATTCGTGCCTTCTGCCGTCTCTCTCCTCACCTCGTTTATTTTTCTGGCGTCCCCTCTAGTTAGCAGTCAAGGCACAAGCTGGTTCTTGCAGATATTCTTACATTTATATATATGAATTTAATTCCTAAATTCTTTTTTATATTGAATAATTATACATAATACAAACAAAATTAAATTACTAACCTCAATATTGAAGTCTAAGAGATTAAATTCAGCTCGAAAAATTGAACAAAAATGTGCAATACTAGGGATTTCCCACCAACTTTGCAAATCTGTAAAAAAAAAGAAAAAAATGATATCAACTTTTAAGACTGGAATATCAATAAATAAAAAAATATGAAAAAATACACAAAAAGTTTCTATAATTACTAAAATTATAGAAATTGAATATTAAACTAAAATTTTCCTATTATTACATTTTCATTAAGGAGAATTTAATTTTGAAAAAGTGAAAATTTGATTTAAAGTTGATAGTTTAAATTGTTTGCTGCCAATAACAAATATATATATGATCTTTTCTTCCTAGTGTAAAACATTATCATCATCTGTTGTTAGAATCTGAAAATAGATTATATTCAATCTGTGGTATTGGAAACAGATTATTAATAAAAAAAAGGATTTAACTATTGAGCAGAGACATTTGTGAGAAAACCAACTCTGACCTATTCTATTATTATTTTATTATACTCTTCATTATTATTTAAGGTATTATGTTTAACTTATAAAATATATATTCAGGTTATAAATACACATTCAAGAACTGCTTTACTCTTATACTATAAATCAATAACTCAGTACTATTTAGCAGTATAGAAAAACAGTTTTTATTCTAATAAACTTGCAAATGTTTTCGGTCATAGACCATCATCAGGCACAATCACCAAATCAAACGGAATTCTACAATCGAATGTTACATACGTTCCTATTAACAGAATACAATTTTAGAATATAATTGTTCAAATTCAAATTACAATTTTTAAAATATATAAGTCAGTTGACATAAAAACGGACTAATGACAATTAAGGCGGAGTTAACCCTTAACATTTTCACAATATTATATACTTAAAAA
>AYEL01037295.1:0-28663 GCA_000484575.1 Olivierus martensii
AGATCTAAATAATGTATTAGTGATTTGCTCACCTGGTCCTTCTTTAATTTTAAACCAAAATGCTCTACTGTGAGCTCATCTGCAAAAAGATCAATTCTGGATTCATCTTTCCAAAGAATCAAAACATCGTCCACATATCTATTATATAATTTTATTTGAGGTTGGAAACGAGGTAGTATTTGATCTTCTGCAACTCTTAATATGATTTCAGCTAGGGTGCCTGCTATAGGACTCCCTATGGGCACACCTACAATTTGCCTATACGTTTTTTCTCTGAATGTAAAATACGATCCATGCAGATAGTATGAGATATCTTTCTTAACAAATTAGGATCCGACTGGTCTGGTGGAAGGTGCTCTAGCATAAATCTATATAGATACAAACACACTGGTTCAATTTTTAACGAAGGGTATAGCGCTTCAAAATCATAAGAAGCTAAAACATCTCCGGTTTCTACTTGTACGTCTTTTAATCTTGTCAAAAATGTGAACGTATCCGAAGTTGTGTACTTCGTGTTCGCTAGAGTAGAATAGTTTTTTTTTAGAATAAAACCTTTTTTCTATACTGCTAAGTAGTGCTGAGTTATCATTATATAGTATAAGAGTAAAGCAGTTCCTGAATATATGTTTTATAAGTTAAATGGAGCAGAGCCAGCTACAACTAACAGAACTTTATAGAAGGTCTTTAAGAATTGGTATAAAGAAAGTTAAGGCTAAAGAAACTCTAACGTTCCTTAAGCAATGTAAGATTAATAAAGTGCTTCCAACATCAATCTTTAAGATAAAACTCCCAGTAAAATCGAAAGTAGTGCTCAACAGAACTAAGAACATATGCCTTAAGGTCGCTATATCGGACGCAAAGAGGAGGTATTATAAGTTTAGAAAATAGTTTGAAGAATTATGGTATAAGTACCAAGGAGAAGGAGGGGGAGTACCCTTAACTGTATTACAACAAGAATTGGAAGATTGTAAAGCCAACTTAAGAAAACGGTATATTACTAAATTAAGATGGATTTTTAAACAGAAAATTAAAGAAGCAAAGAAAGAGTCTTTTAATCTGGATCAAGTGTTGACGATAGTGGGAGATATAAGTGTTCCAACTTTTGCAGAGAGACTGATGAAGAAAGGTCCGTCATATGCATTGTTTAACATGACATCAATAGTACAGGATATACCAATCTTTGAGGAAATGATTAAAGACCAGAATGATCTTGAAAAAGAAAACTTAAGATGGAGATTCGTGAACCAAAAAGCGAGAAAAGATAAAATAAGAACAAATGGGATAGAAGTGAAGCAAGATAGAATAGATTTAAAGAGAACATTGAGATGGATGGAAGAAAATGATTATATAATTACAAGAAAAGATAAGACAAAGAAGATGGTGCTCCTAGGCAAAAATGTTTATGATAAGTTCTTACTAGATTATACAGAGGACACTGGAGCAGAGCAGTTAAACCAAGATCCAACTGAAAAGCTAGCAACTAAGGTAGATAAGTTAATTAGACACCTGCATTTTCCGTCGTCTTGGAAGGTAAAAAAACAAGATGCACCTGCTAGACCAAGGCTATTTGCCTATTTGAAAACTCACAAGAACCCGATGCAAGCTAGGCCTATAGTAGAAAAGAGACTGGCTCCTACATACTATCTGGAAAAAAGCATAGCCAATTGGTGTAATAGTATTCTAGGGAACACGAAGTACACAACTTCGGATACGTTCTCATTTTTGACAAGATTAAAAGATGTACAAGTAGAAACCGGAGACGTTTTAGCTTCTTATGATTTTGAAGCACTATACCCTTCGTTAAAAATTGAACCAGTGTGTCTGTATCTATATACATTTATACTAGAGCACCTTCCACCAGACCAGTCGGATCCTAATTTATTAAGAGAGAGAGCGCACACTATCTGCCATGGATCATATTTTACATTCAGAGAAAAAACGTATTGGCAGATTGTAGGTGTGCCCATAGGGAGTTCTATAGCAGGCACTCTAGCTGAAATCATATTGAGTTGCAGAGGATCAAGTACTACCTCGTTTCAAACCCCAAATAAAATTATATAATAGATATGTGGACGATGTTTGATTCTTTGGAAAGATGAATCCAGAATTGATCTTTTTGCAGATGAGCTCACAGTAGAGCATTTTGGTTTAAAATTAAAGAAGGACCAGGTGAGCAAATCACTAATACATTATTTAGATCTACAATTGCAGGTAGAAGGCGAGGAAATCGTAACGAAGGTTTATAGGAAGCCGACCTATCAGGCAATACTTATCTCTAGGTGGTCAAACGATCCAATGAGCTTTAAGAAATCAGCATTCCGCAGCTTGTTTAGAAGGGCTATTTTGTACTGCAGCAGGGATGAAGATTTGAGAAATGAATTAGATCACATTATGAGTATAGGTAAACAAGATGGTTACACAAGGACGTTCCTCTCGCAGATATTGAGACAAATAAAGAGAAAGCTTACAGATGATGTTAACACTGAGACCAAGCAGAAATGACCAAGAAGACTATATGCCTGTACCATACCACCTGAAAGACTTAGCTGTGATAAAGAAGATTGCTAGAGATAGAAAAAAGAGAATAGCTCCGATGAGGACCACCACAGTCTTTAATGCCATTTGGAATGACAAAGACCCCCTTAAAGATCTAGAACGTAAAGGAGTATATAAGATACCTTTGGTAGAAGTAGGAAGAAACGGAAATAAGGCATATGTGGGAGTTACCACCAGGAGATTATCTAAAAGGATAGAACATAAAAAAGACATAGAAAAAGCAAACGTAACCACTTCTTTTGCACAAGAAGCGTATGCTAATGACAGATGTTCAGTGGAAAAAAGCAGAAATAATAAGAAGAATCCCTCCTCATATGCAACCGACAATTACGGAGTCATTAGAAATAATAAAAAGAAAAGGAACTACTGATAAATGATAAGTTAGTTTGGGAGCCGTCAGACGTCTGGAAATATGCGCTAAGATGACAGCAATCTTAATGATAGAAGAGAGAATTAATTATACTTCAGAAGAAAACATAAACTAATAGACTGGTTGTGTAACTGATGGATAATTTGTTTAATTATACCTTTAGTTTTAAGGTTTGTGAATATGTAATATTGTGTAAATGTTAAAGGTTAACTCCACTTTAATTATCATTAATCCATTTTTTTATAAGTCAACTGACTTATATAATTTAAAATTCTAATTTGAATTTAAACAATTGTATTCTGAAATTGTATTCCGTTAATAGGACGTATGTAACATTCTATTCTAGAATTCCATTTGATTTGGTGATTGTGCCTGATGATAGTCTATGACCGAAAACGTTTGCAAGTTTTTTAGAATAAAACCTTTTTTCTATACTGCTAAGTAGTGCTGAGTTATCATTATATGTATTATGTTTATTTTAAGAGCTAACTTACTTTTCACATTCTCTGTCTCATCAGTTATAAATTACAATTTACGGACTGGAAGTCCGTCTTGCAACAAACACGCTCATTTCTTGACATTATCCATTCTAAATCATTACTACTAATCCAATGTGAGAATATAACAATAAACTCTTATCGATGTTTTATATTTGGCACATAATTAATTTGTAAAGAGGATGATATGAACTGATTGCTCTGTAAACTAAGAAACTTGAACTTGTTGCATGACTTATGTAAATGAGACAAACTCAGGACTGTGATAGTCACTAGGATAAAAATGTGATAAAACAGACACAAAGAGATGTTTCATATTGAGTGGAGCTGCTTAGTGACTTCTAACTTTCTTGTATGATCGACAATTATTTGAGTTTGAATTGGAGAGTGGAGGTATTAGAATTAATTAGTATTTAAGGTGATATTTATTATTATTGTGAATATTTGGATTTTTGAATTTTGATTAAACAAGTTTTATTGATAACTTGTTTTGTGCATTATTATTGTCTAAATAAAGCTTTGGTTAACACTTTTTTGCAAGTGTTTGATAAATTACTTTTATTATTTAACTTTAGTTGTTTTGAAAATTTATTCAATTTATTAGTACAGTGGTACCTTGCAATTCAACATTTGAGTTTCACAGGTTGGCACATGCGCATCCATGGAATTGTGTGATGTCATTTGCTATTTGTCAGTTCTTTTTGGGCTACTTTGGTGTTTGTGTTAATTTTCAATTCTACATTTTTCAGAAAGTAAAAAATTTGTTATTATTACTTTTTTTTGAGTGAAATGTAAAGATGGGTTCAAAGAGAACTGACCAGAGGAATAATTCCAAAAAGAAGAATACTTGATTGAGTAAAGAAACGAAAAAAAAAACTGTAGATAAAGCGCAGAAAGGTAGAATAACTAAAATGTAACTCGAGTATGGCGCTCCTAGGACAACTGTGGAAACATTTTGTAACAGAGAGAGAAGATTATGGGTGCTAGGGTGTCTGCTGGAAGACTTCATTCCAACATCAAAGGGCTAATAAATTGTTTGTTGTGTATAAAATAGTGTATTTCGTAATTTAGATAATAAAAGTGTATTTTGTAATTTAGGGCTAATAAAATAAATAATATAGTGTATCTTTCTTACCTTACCCATTAGGGAAGATAACGAATTAATCTATTTTACATAGTCTTATATGGAAACTATTATCCCTCAATTAGAGTTTCTCAATTCGACATTACTTCAGCAACAGATTAGTGTTGAATTGCGAGGTACCACTGTATTAGTTTCTAACATCTTTTTTGTCATTATTTAGATCTAACACTTGTTTGATATTTTAACAGCCATAAGTTTTTAGGTTGTTTGTTTTGTTGAGTAGATAATAGATAGATTAGATTTAAAATAAATCAATCAATCAAACCTAAATCTGTTAGGTTTAGATTATAACTGTCGTTTGAGTATTGCAATGTTGCACATTTAAGTCAAGATTCTAATGTGGAATTCCGGGCGGAAATAGAATTGCGGAAAACAACAGGTCTTACAACCTACGAGCGGTTCAGGTTAGACGCGCGAGTAAGGATGACTGTCTGAGGCGTCTCAGCGAAAAATGGAGAACAACATTGAAATTAAATTCAACAGCTTCTTTATTGTTACTTGAAGAAAAACATAAGAGAGATTTCTATTTACAAGCACTATAGACCGACAATGAGAGATCAACCTGTGAATACAACTGTCTTTATCGCTCTAGTTGACGAACTTGGAATCAGCACAAAAGTCTTTAGTCTCTATCAACAGTCTTTAGTCTCTGGAAAGACGACACACACAACACAATACAGGTGATTGACAAATTTTGTAGTTACCAAATATCTTCCTCCGAAGCCTATTCAGTTAACGAAGAATTATTCTATTGACGGATTAATCTATGTAGAGAAGAAATCGACGAAGTGGAGAATATCTTAACACACGGAGCTGGAAGTAACCGACTAGCAAGGTGAGAGACAGAACCCAAAAGCATTGACTTGTGTCGTCCTCGCTATATTATTCCTGTAACCTCTTCCTCACCTTTCCCAGGCAGGAGTTACATTACATCATTTCTAGATAGTTCCAAATAGTTCAGATATCGAGTCTTGGACTTTACTTACAAAGACATCTGAATAAACTATCTTAAATTTATTACCTCGAAAGAGACAATAATGATATCAATTACATCCTGTTATTTCAACAGCGTCACCACATTCTTTGTCTTAAAGACGACAAATAGGGGGGGTTTTGCCGACCCCTACACTAACACTAGGTGTTATAATGAACATTAAATGCATTCATATTAAATGCGTGTTTTAGAAAATAATGCCTGAAAAGTTTTTGGATAGATGCCTGAGTTGGAAGTTCATGGGAGTAAATAAATCACTTAATATGAATTCTTAAATGTTTTATATCAGCATATTTAGATTTGTAATTTACTAATACAATAAACGTTTATGTTCTATACCTTAAAAAAAAGAAGAAAAACTTTTGGAAAATTTTTTCCTGAAGTCAGATATACTTAAGTCAGTAAATAACCTAATATTTATTGAAAGTAAACAACAACAAAATACAAATACTTAACATATATTAATTAGATATCTATATACAGTAGATATATATTTAAACACTATAATAATAAAAAAAGAATGCCAACATTAACATTAAAAGCTAGATTTAAAAAACTAACAAAACAATTAAAAATATTTGATATACAGTGGTACCTCGGTTCACGAACACAATCAGTTCCTTGACCCTGTTCGTGATCTGATTCAATTTTTCCCATTGCAATTAATGTAAATCCAAATAAAACGTTTTTTGTCCTAAGAAAAAAAACTTTCTAACGTTTTCGGTCATAGACCTCAATCAGGCACAATCACCAAATCAAACGGAATTCTAGAATAAAATGTTACATACGTTCCTATGAACGGAATACAATTTCAGAATACAATTGTTTAAATTCAAATTAGAATTTTAAAATTATATAAGTCAGTTGACATATCGCACACGTATTTCTAAAGTGACATAAGTCAAAAACGCAGGTTTTGAGAAAATTGGAAAAACTACGAAATCAGCTTAACTAAAAACCATTATATAACTAATTGGTTGAAGAAGATGGCAACTATTTACAAGCGGAAGACAAACAGAGCCTCTTGGACACAAAACGACCTCGACAAGGCTATCCATTCCGTCAAACATAACTAACTGTAAGTTCAAAACATATATCCATCAATGTATTTTTTCATTGAAAATAAATTATATTCCCAATAAATATGTTTTATTCCCATTAACCATTTCTCCCACCCTGCATGCGTCATTTCACCCACCCCAGTGGGAGAGATGGGGGAAATGTAACTTTTTGATTTTTATTCTCGTTATTACATTGTATTGCTTATTTTCATATTGGTGCACGAAAACAGGATATCGAAATGTACAAAGAGCAAATGGAAACAAAAAACGATAGTCTAAAGTAATTAATCTGGCTACTGGGCCAATTTTCCAAAACGTGCGCCATCTCTCCCGGCTTTACCTTATAGTAACTAGCATTGTTGGCAACCTTAGTAACTGTCAAAAGAACAAATATTTAATGAAATTTCAATTCCCGAAAAATTGAAATGTGTCAAAATGACATCTGATATATTTCTTTGTTAACTAGGAAGGCAATTATTACGTCAATCGATGCGAATTTAATACAGATATGCAAAATATTTTCTTTTAATTTTTACTTTGACTTTTGATCGATATGTAGGCTAATTATCGAAAATCAAGTGCTGATGAAATTTTATAAGTTTCCCAACAGATGTGAAATGTATACGATGGGACTAGAGTCCCTAGATAGATAGAGAAGCGCATTCCTTTGCGCCACCGGATACCGCCAAATCGGCCATTTTATATCCTGTTAGATAGGGAGTTATCATTGCGTTCATAGACTTTCTGGTTATTTTTTTAAGAATATGCCTTGTTACAGTGCTGTAAATTGTTCTAATCGAACAGAAAAGGATCACAGACTCTTTCCTTTGCCGCAAGGTAAAAGAAATGAAAGATTAAAAGGAGTGGTTACTAAATATTGAAGGGAAAACTTTTCCAAATAAAATCTTCGTTTGCCAGGTAAGCAACTACTGTATTTATAAATAAGAAAAGAAATATAGTATTATGGTTTCCTTTCCATATTGTTACCCGTGATTATCGATCGGCAGGAGGATATAAAATGGCTGCTGAATGAGGTACTCTATCTAGGGATGTGACCAATGATTTCAGCATGCCATAATTAAGCCTCAAATGACTGTCATCCTGAGAAAAAGTTCGAATTTCTTTTTAACTCGAAATATAAATTGTCAATTAATAATCGACAATTTAGGGTTAAAAAGAATTAAATTGATTATTTAAACACTGAAATTACCATACTCACTGTTATCCTATAAAAATTCTTTTATAATGTGCACAGCAGTTCATCAGCGTGCCATTACATCATATGACTTCTTTGTATAAACTGTATATCAACAGCTGAAGTGTATAAAATATGTACAAAATTTGTGCAAAATATATAATTATCAATTAGCAAAAATTATAATCATATATTCATTGTTTATTTATATGAACATATCATTTTATTATCATAATTTCTAATATTATTTTGAAAGAAATCTGAGGGAAAAAGAGCAGATATTTTTCCAAATTTAGTTCAGTTTTTTTAAATATTTCTCTTGATGGCATACGTTATGCTGGATATAACTACTATATAAAAATACTTCATAAAAATATAACAACACATAACAATGGTAAATTTATGTAAAATTTTTCTGTCGGATTTTACGATACAGACATTGTATATCCTAATTATAATAGTTTACTATCCTATCACAGGAATAATACTCAAATAATTACACTGTAATTTGTTTATGTCTTTCTTCAAGTGTAAGTAATGAAATATACTTATTACAGTAGGTATATTTCATTAACATAGAATAAATTTAATTTTACAGATAGCGTTTAATTCTATTTTACAAATATATTTTATTCTAAATTGTCATAAAATATACGTAAAACAAAATGTATTTCTGGACGTCATTATTTTGTTTATTTAGGAAATAAAATTTTCCTAAATAATCAAATTTTTCTAATATTCATTTTTCAAATATATTTTACCAAATAAATTTTAACCGTTAGCAAGTAAAATAATAATAATTGTTATTATTTAGTGTTGTATGATAAGCAATAAATACGATATTTCTCAACAATCATCGTTTATTATATTGTTCTATTATATAAAATACATTCATTATTTTATTCTGAAATTTAAAATAATCAAATTTATTAGGAATAAATATTTACTACTTCTTCAGTGATTCATTTTCATGAGCAATATTAGATAATTTTTAGTAAAAACTTTTAAAATAATATGAGTAGGAAAAACATTCAGTGCATAATCATTATATATATAATTGAAATTTATTCTGCAATATATTTTCTTTTCAACTAATTTTCGACGTTTTTTGTGAATTTATTTATAAAGATGTATTTATGAATTCTAAAAAATAATTAAATATTCCAAACTATGATTTGTTCCGTCTTTTATATGAACAATATAAGCCTTGATCTCTTCAACCGATGGTGTTCAACTTTCGGATGAGAGCAAATCAAACCAAACAAAAAACTCATCAATAGAAATGATCGAATTTTAAAGAAACAAAGCAATTTAAAATTAACTATAAAAGTAAAATTATTTTCAACTTTATAATCATTAATAATACAATTTTGTACACTTCAGAAAAACATAACATATAAAACGACCATTCTATAATCACAGAAAAATACTGAATTAGCATTTAGAAAAACTATGAAAAATAAATATAGAAGGAAAATGTCATTGATATAATAATAAAAGATTATTTCAAAGAAAAAAAAACTTTAAAAACTTTTATTCAAATATTGTTTATAAATAAAATGGAACAAATAATAATTCTGGATGCAAGATTTTAGATAAACGTTTCCAGTGATACTTTTGAAACAATAGAAACAACGACATTATTACAATCAATAAAACGATGTAATTTTGACACCAAGATGATAACACTTCGTTAGTTGAATAAGATTTAGAAATACAAGACAGTTTGATTACTAAATAATACGAAACATATTATACAGATATAATAATATTAAAAAATTTGATTGTCCATAAGAAAATTAAGTTTTATTTTGAATAAAATTCGAA
The DNA here is from genome assembly GCA_000484575.1 of Olivierus martensii. Taxonomy (NCBI): domain Eukaryota; kingdom Metazoa; phylum Arthropoda; class Arachnida; order Scorpiones; family Buthidae; genus Olivierus; species Olivierus martensii. The sequence continues at coordinate 9,645 of AYEL01037295.1, forward strand.
ATATTTTTTCTTTCTGAAACCTTGGAGAATTGAGGCATCTGTTAAAAAACTTTTAAGTAAATATTAAAAATAAACTATGTTGTAGGGGTGGGCAATTATTTTCTGCCGAGGGCCGGATTAACAATTTTCAGGGGTGGGCAATTATTTTCTGCCGAGGGCCGGATAAACAATCTTCAGGAGAAACGGGCCATATAAAAATTGAAATTTACCTAAGGCCGAATTTAACCTTACGGCGCCATTATGTATTATAATTGTGTAATGAAATTATTGATGATAACTATTAATAATTAATAAAACTACTTTGACATAAAATGACTACTCAAGCAAGATTTATTCTTGCACAAAAAATATTCCTCTCACCATCACACAGAACAAGAGTAAATGTTGCGCCAATTTATCTGCACACTTTCTTGTCAATCTCATTATCGTGTGTAGCCATTTTTGTGATACTTACACTAAGAATATATTCGTGTATCAATATTATTTTTAAAATATACTTTTCTTGTGTTATATTTTTAGTTTTTGTTTGTATGCAAAGAGCTCAAAAGCATCCGTAGAAACTATTTTTTTCATTAGAAACATTAGAAAATAATTCGTCCTACGAATAAATTCTGATAATTTTCTTTAAAAACATAAGTATTTTATCAAACTGATTGATTGCTAACAACCTATTACATCAGAATGTTACAAAATATTAGGTACCTACGTAATTAATTTTGTAAAAACAAATTTACAATTTACCAATAATGTGAATGATGAAATTTACTATGTTCATGGTTAATTATATCATCAAAATTTGGAGTAACTCGGTAGTGTGCATGTACACTAGCGAGAGTATCCATTATTTTACACTACAGAATATCCATTATTTTATTTTTACTTTTCGACTAGAATTTTACAAATGTGGCATTGAAACTGTAATACATTCTAGTTTATGCGGCGGGCCGTATAAGATGCCTTCGCGGGCCGGATTCGGCCCGCGGGCCGCCTTTTGCCCACCCCTGTTGTAGAACATAATTTCTACACAAAACTAAAACGAATTTCGTTTAAATTCGTTTTTTAATAAAAACGAATTTTTATTTAAAAATTCATAAACAAAATAAGTTACAGCGAAAAATGCTTTGAAAGAATAAATTTGAAATTTTTCATGTTTTATCATTTCGTATACAGATATTCTATTAATTTTTAATTAATAGATTTTTTTTATTTTTATTTTAGAAATTTTTTCTATTTTTACTTAATTTTACTTTATTTTGTAATTATTTGAACTATTACAAATAAAATAATTTTTTATATCATAATCATGTTATCGTCTACAAAAACATGGAGGATCTGTCTCATTGCAAATTTCCTGATGCCATTCTATACATTGTTCATAGCATATCGTTTCTTGCTCTCTGCCAGAACAAAATCGATTCGGCCGTTGAGTAATATTACTATTTGAACGTTTTCCAATTTTCCTACTGGCATAAAGCTCTAAAGAAAATAAAAGCTTAATATGTTTAGTTTGAAGATTATCAATTAATAGTCCTATTTAACTAAAACATTAAAGAGATATTTACCGCTAACGAAAAGCAAAAGAATTAACAGTTTGAACTTCATATCTTGAATTGTTTGAAATAGTAAGCTATTGAAATAATTCGAAACTAATCCTATAAATGCCTGACTTTCAATTTATAGTCTATATTAGATTGTTAAATAAGGTACTTTAATTAGAAACAATAACTCACCATGTATATTGTTGATTCTAGATTAGCACCTTCCTTTATATATTAATATATTAATAAGTTCAGAAAATGCAAGTAATTCAACAAAATAGATATCATGATGATTGAACTAACTTTAAATATGTTACGGGGTTATCTTAAATTAAATCGTTATGTTTTGTTGATAACATAATATATATATAAATCATATGATGTTTCTATAATATGATTCGAGATATGTTTAATAATAATACATTCGATAACAGTCATCATTACATGAAGTATAATATATGAAATATTACTTAATTATTGTAAGGCATTAATATTTATAGCCTGTCATTATTAAAATAGTGATATTTGAACATATAACTATTGTTTTATATCATTATTATATTGATATACAATCATCCTTCGATTTGCACGGTAGATATGTTCCTGGAAAAATCGTGCAAACCGAAACCGTGTAAAACGAGACGCAGATAATAATAGTAGGATATCTTTCGTGTAAAACAAGACGCAGAATTCATACAAAATAGAAGGATATGTTCATGTGCAAACCGAAACCTGTAAAACAAGATGCAGAATTCATACAAAATAGAAGGATATGTTCAATCGTAAAATGAGACACAGAATTCATACAAAATAGAAGGATATGTTCAATTTAAGTGACATGTAAATCAATCTAAAGAAATTAATGAAAAGTCGAGAATATGTTCTTTATGCCAATCTATCTATAAAAGATAATGAAGAGTCGAGGATATGTTTTTTATAACCGTGTCGAAAATAAAGAAAAGTCGAAGATATGTTCTTTATAATTGTAAAATGAGAGAAAAGTCGAGGATATATTCTTTATAACCGTGTAAAATGAGATAAGGTTTAAAGAAAAAAAGAGGATTGGTTCATTAATTTTTAGACACAATTTAATACTTATATTTTCTCCATTTATTTTGGAAAATGAAAACATAAATATTAATTAACACCGGACTCAGCAAAAAGGAATATTTGTTACAGAATTTCTAGAGACTAGATGATTCTTAACTCGACAGTTATCGTATGATCTAGAACAGGAGTGAGCAAAAGGCGGCCCGCGGGCCGGATCCGGCCCGCGAAGGCATTTTATACGGCCCACCGCATAAACTAGAACAGATTACAGTTTCAAGGCCCACATTTGTAAACTTCTACCCGAAAAGAAAAAGTAAAATAATGGATTTTCTGTAGTGTAAAATAATGAATACTATCGCTAGTGTATACGTACACTACCGAGTTACTTCAAACTTTGATGGTATAATTAACCATGAACATAGTAAATTTCACCATTTACATTAAGTTATAAATTTATTTTTACAAAATTAATTACGTACAATAGATACCTAATATTTTGTAACATTCTGATGTAATAGATTGTTAGCAATTAATCAGTTTGATAAAATACTTGTTTTCAAAGAAAATTATCTTAATTTATTAATTCCTAGGACTAATTATTTCTAATGTTTCTAATGAAAAAATAGTTTTTACGGATGCTTTTTAACTCTTTGCATACAAACAAAAATTAAGAATATAATACAAGAAAAGTAGATTTTAAAAATAATATTGATACACGAATATATTCTTTGTGTTAGTATCACAAAAGTGGCTACATACGATAGCGTGATTGAGAAGAACGAGCAGATAAATTGGCTCAACCATTATTCTTGCCCCTGTGATGGTGAGAGGAATATGTTTGTGCAAGAATCAATCTTGCTTGAACTTGTCATTTTATGTCAAAGTAGTTTTTATTAATTATTAATACATTACGTAACGTTTTCATTAATAATTTCATTACATAATAATTAATAATTACATAATTATGGCGTCGTAAGCTTAAATTCATCGTTAAGCACTTTTCAATTTTTATACGGCCCGCTTCATCTTGGAGAATGTTTATCCGGCCCGCTGCAGAAAATAATTGCCCACCCCTGATCTAAAATGTAGGAAAATTGTATAAATAGCTGTAAGCTTGAATTGAGTTTAGTAGAACTGCGAGATTTGGACAATAAAAGTTAATAGTAAACGATAAATTGTGAAAGCGAAAGTGGATTAAGAAAAACTGTTAGTTATTTTGAATTAAAGACATAGATTAGTGTTGTATGAGATAATTATCAGATTTTGTATTGAATTTAGTTATAGTGAAACAAGATTATTTTGTTTTGTGTGTAAATAAATTGGACTATACGAATTATAGCTGTATTCACTCTTTATTAATCTCTACGAATTCGTAAACCCACAAAACGTGACAATATGATACTCTTTTAATTTGTAAATGGCATAATGCAAAACAATAAAAATAAAACCGAAAAAATTTTTGTTTTCATTTAAAAACCATTTAAAAGCGAAACCGTGTAAATTGAGTACCGTGCAAATCGAGGGATAGGTGTATTCAAATGGAAATGCCGAAAAGACCGCGAGAAAACATATTGGATGCAAAGTGTTTAAAATCTTGTATTCCTTAAATAATAATATTTTTGTATCATATATTAGAATCCATTTTCTAAATGATGGAATATTTTCAGTTTAAAAATATATTTTAAACATAAATATACAGATATTTCATTTATTTTTAATTAAAATATCATTAGTTTTCATTTAGAAATTTTTTTCTATTTCTATTATTTTTAATGTCATTTTGTGCTTGAACTATTACTAATGAAATAATTTTTTATATCATAATTATATTATCATCAACAAAGACATGGAGGATTTACAGCAAAACAAGCCTCATGGCGCATTTGTATGCATTCCCAATAACACACCGTATTTCGCTCATTCGCAGTACAAAATCGATTCGGCCGTTGTGAACCTGCAACTTTTCCAATATAAAGTTCTAAAGAAAATAAAAATTTAATATATTTAGTTTCGAGTTTATCAATTGCTACTTAACTAAAACATTAAAGAGATATTTACCGCTAACGAAAACCAAAAGAATTAAAAGCATGAACTTCATATCTTCGTCTTGAATTGCTTGATGCAGTAAGTTATTGAAATACTTCGAAGCTAATTTTATAAATGCGTAACTTTCAATTTATCTTCTATACTGTATTGTTAAATAATTACTTTAATTAAAAATAATAACTTACCACATATATTGTTGATTCCTATATTAGCAATTCCCTTTATATATTAATATATTAGTAAGTTCAGGAAGTGCAAGTAATTCAACAAAATAGCTATCATGATGATTGAGCTTAACTTAAATATGTTACTGGGTTGTCTTAAATTAGATCGTTATGTTTTGATGATAACATAATATACATAAATTATATGACGCTCTGATTTCGATCATTACTGGAAGATATGTTAAATTATAATATATTAGATAATAGTCCTCACATCATATGAAGAATGAAATATAAAATATTACTTCATAATAAAAATGATTAATATTTATAATCTTGTCATTATGAAAATTCAGTTTATGAACATAGAACTATTGTTTTACATAATTATTATATATGTAATTATTCTATGTTGATAATATTCGGGCATATTTTCCCTATTTTCTAAATACTGGGAAATTAATTTTAAATAAATAAATGCATTCCTTACTAATGAATTTTAAATTTTCTGAAAGTTTCCATTGATTTTGTTTGATGTTATGTTAGTGTTATATGTCAGCATAGCTAACAACCTATGCTAGGTTATATCAATTAAGCTGACATATAATATTTGGGATATTCTAAAATTGCTGGCAGTGATACTTTTACTGATCCATCACAGTCTGAGCAACACTTATAGTGGGGTCAACTGGAAAGTTGAAGGACGGATTTCAATGGATCAGGTCTATTAAATTTCAGCCTAAAAATTCCTAAAAAATAGGACATGTGGCAACAGGAATTGAATCCGGTCGTTAAAGACGATAATCGAATGCTTTTACATATGTCTATTAAAGTATTCAATTTTAAATACTTTTGGAATTTGATAACACATGTAGCGAATTTGCACTCTGCACTTTAAGTTGAATGGTGAAACAGGTCCTGTCACAGGCTACTCCTACTTGCACAGTGGTCAGCCAATTTGTAGTGGACTGGGATTGATATATGGTGATGCACCTAATCAAAAATTTTCTAATAAGTGGATCGAACTTGCCTCTAAGGTGGCCACAGAAACTTTTTCATGTGGCCAATCCAATTTAAAACTGTTTTTTTTATGTTTGAAGTTACAATTGTTAATAAATTTTGGAATGTTTAAAAAATAATATTTTCAGATTCTGAAATTATATATAGGAGAAAGTAGAGTTTTATTGAACAGATTGAAAATATTGACCAAATATAAATTTTACTAGAAAATATTACTGTTTGTCATTTAATAAAATGTATCTGAATATAATATGATACTTCACATTTTTGATAAGTCATTAAAGTTTTTTGATAAATTCAACGTAATAAATAAAATTTAGTTTATTTCATGGCGTTAAAATTGTATCGATATAACCTCCTCAGTCCTGGAGTTCCCTATTAGGGAACACACGTTTTAAATTTTTGTGCTTAATCTATTTAATATATTTCAATTCTTTTGTTTTGTTGTGTAACAACAACAACAACAACAACAACAAAAAACAGAAATTGAAAAAATTTTTTAGTTTTAGAACTCTAACAAAATGAGTAACAATAAAAATTTGTAGTATGCATTACAAAATTTTCTCAGGACTGAGGAGGATAAACAAACTTATCATATTGTATTTATCATAAAAAATGATGAATTATTCAAAGGAAATTTTTGAAATTTTTAAAATGAAAATCATAAATTTTTGTAATCAGGATAATCAGAACTGGACATTTATTTGGGTGAAATAGAATATCACATCTGCTATATAGAAGGTAACGCAAAATATCTATCTAAGAATTAAAAAAAAATTTTAATATTATATTTGAAATATTACATTTTAACGCAATAAAATATTTTTTAAAAAATTTCTGGAAAAATCATTAATAACACATCATCGGAAAAAGACTTCTTTTAATATTCGTTGAGTGACGAATATTCACTTATAAGAAAAAATTATGTAAAAATTTTTTGACAGATTTTCTGATACGACATTGTATATCCTGATTATCATAGTCAGTATCCTACACAATAAGAATATTCAAATAATTACTTTGAGTATTCTTACTGTAATTTGTATATTTTGTTTGTAAGAAGTGGTTAGGTTAGGTTAGTTTGATTAATCCGCCATATCCTTATTGGATATTCTGTATCTGGCGGCGGCCACTTATAGAGTCCATCACAATCTGGCCAACATTCATGATGGGATCATCCGGATGGTTGAAGAGTGGAGGTTGAACGCCGGGACCAATCCCTTATGGAAAACTGGAGGTGTGGACCCGGATTTGAACTCGGATCCTCCAGTTTTAAGCTAGAGCTTTGTCATGCGGAAATAGCCAACAGTGAAGTAATGAAATATTCGTATTAAAATAGATATATTTCATTAACATAGTATAAATTTTATTTTATAGATAAATGTTAATTCTATTTCAGCAAATATACTTTATTCTAAATTCTAATAAAAAATATTTCTGAACATCATAATTTTGTTTACTTAGTAAATAAATTTTTTTATAAATAAACAAATTTTTCTAATATTCATTTTTCAAATTATTTTGCGAAATAAAATTAAATCGTTAGCAAGTAAAATAATAATAATAATAATAATAATTATTTAGTGTTGTATGATAAGCAATAACTGCAATATAAACAAATATTTCTCAACAATCATTGTTTATTATATTGTCGTATTAGATAAAAAAAAAAAAAACATTCATTATTTTATTCTGAAATTTAAAATAATCAAAATTTACTAGGCATAAATAATTACTACTGTTTCTTTGACACATTTTCATGAGCAATATTAGTTAACTTTTAGTATAGATATTTAAAATAATATGATCAGGAATAACATTTAATAAATGATCATTGTATAAAATCCAAATTTTTCTGCAACATATTTCCTTTTCAATTAATTCTGATCGTGTTTTGAGAGATTATTTATAAATATTCATTTACAAATTCTAAAAATAATTAAATATTCCAAAGTATAATTTGTTCTAGCTTTCTCATGAACAATATAAACCTTGACTTCTTCAACTAGCGGTGTGCAACTTACAAATAAGAGCAAATCAAGCGAAATCAAAAACACTCATCACTAAGAATGATCGAATTTTAGAACAACAAGAAAATTTAAAATTAAGTAGAAAAGCTAAAATTATTTTCAACTTTATAATAATGAATAATACAATTTTGTATACTGCAGAAAAACATAATATATAGCATCAAACATCAATCTATAATTACTGAAAAATATTGAATTACCGTTTAGAAAAACTATTAAAGATTAATGTAGAAGGAAAATCTCATTTATATAATAACAAAAGAAAACTTCAAAGAAATCGCAGAAATTTTTCTTCGTAACAATACTTTCAAAATTTTTATACAAAAATTATTTATAAAACGAAACAAATAATTCTGGATTCAGTTTTATGTTGTTAGATAAACATTCCAGTGATTATTTTGAAAGAAGAAGAAACGATAATATTATTATAATTGAACGATGTAATTTTCACACCAACTAAGATAAGAACTCTTCGTTAGTTGAAAAAGATTTAGAAATATGATAAAATTTTATCACTAGATGATACAAAACATAATACAGATATAATAATATTAAAAATTTGATTGTCCGATAAGAAAATAATTTTTATTTTGAATAAAATCTGAAATATTTTATTTCTTTTCTGAAACCTTAGATAATTGAAGATTATTTTAAAAATCTTTTAAGTAAATATTGAAATATAAACTATCCTGTAGATCATAACTTCTATCACAAAACTACCAATTTTTATTAAAAAATTTTATCAAAGAAAATAATTAACAGCGAAAAATATTAAACGTGAAATACACGTTTCTTGGTTAGCATTTTGTTTACATATATTCTATTTATTTTTAATTAATAGATTTTTAATTTTTATTTTAGAAATTTTTTCTATTTATTTTTAGTTTCGTTTCGTAATTATTTGGACTATTAGAAATAAAAATAATTTCTCATTTCATAATCGTGTTATCGTTTACAAAAACATGGAGGATTTGTTTCATTGCAAATCTCCTGGTGCCATTCTATACATTGTTCATAGCATATCGTTTCTTGCTCCTTGTTAGAATAGAATCGATTCGGCCGTTGAGTAATATTACTATTTGAACATTTTCCAATTTTTTTATTGACACAAAGCTCTAAAAGAAATAAAAGTTTAATATGTTTATTTTCGAAATTATCAATTACTAGTTAACTAAAAAATTAAATAAATATTTACCGCTAACAAAAAGCAAAAGAATTAAAAATATGAATCTCATATCCTCGTCTTGAATTATTTGAAACAAGTTATTGAAATAATTCAAAGGTAATTCTATAAATGCATAACTTGGAATTTATCTTCTATACTGTATTGTTAAATAAGGTACTTTAATTAAAAATAATAACTCACTATTTAATTTTGTTTATCATATTAATAGCCAATTTTATTGATAAATAACTGTTAAAAAATCCTTTATTATAAATCTAAACGAATTATTAAAAGCCCTTATTATAAATTTAAACGAAATGCAATATTTGTCTGATCTACATGTATAGCCTAATCATTTGACATATCGAAGACCAAATTTTGCATAGCGCGGTCCTATGATCCCACGGGTAACATAGAGGGTCAAGATTGACAAACTGTTCCAGAGGGTCAAGTATTTTGGGATCGCAACGAAAATATGTATTTAAATCCTTTAGATTATTTATCGAATTTGAGATTACATCATATTCGAATCGATACAACATTATCAAATAACAATTAATTTTGTCTCAAAATATTGATGAAATATACCACGTCATTACGATGTGGCAATGACCCAAAAATTACTGATCGATATATGACATAACAATAAATGGCATAATAAAAATTGTCAATATATGACATCACTATGATACACTAATGAGTGACATAACGTATTACACAAACATGTGATGTCGTGATGATATTGTCAAACTGGTGTGAAGTTGAATATCCATTTTTGAATTTTTAATTTTTTTTGTTCGTACTTGCTTGGGTATCTTGTTAGCATCTTTTTACACTTTTAATATTCTCATTGTATCTTCACATTATTGGCTCCAGAGCCAAAACTAAATCAAGGACCAGCTCCGGTTTGGAATTTTTAAAGCTTTTCTTTTTTTCGATATTTTGGAAATCGTTAATACATATTGCATTTTTAATATTTTCGCTTGCGCATGTTCTATTTGGCCTCCAGAGTAAAAACATTGATTCAAACTGTATATTAGCTCCTTTATGTAATTTCATAAACTATTCATAATTTATCTATCTATATCTAAATGTATTACTTAATATCAATCAAATATAATTTTATTTATATAAAATTTCTATTTATAAACATCGTGTTAGAAGATATCAATTTTTATTTGTTAAACTTTTATTTAACTTAATTTAAAATAAAAATATATAAAATAATATTGAGGTTTCATAATTCTTAACCTCTAAATATTCTTCGTTAATATGACTAGTTTTTTTTTTATATAGATTCAAACTGAAAAAGATCAAATAAAAAGTCATTTCATAATTAAGATTTTAAGATAAAAATATTTTGATAATACTTATACTTTATAAAAAGTACTAATAATCAACGTGATATTTTTATTCCGTTTCAAGATTGATCAAAAGTATAAGTATTATCAAAATATATTTATAAAAAGTACTAATAATCAACGTGATATTTTTATTCCGTTTCAAGATTGATCAAAATTGGGTAGATCATAATTTCTTGCCATAAAAACTGAAAATTTAAAATATACACTGCTCTTTATTAGAATAAGCATATTAATTGAATGTGCATATGTTATTTTATTTTTATTCCGTTATCTTCAATTTGCTTTTTATTGCTTTCGATTATTATTGTAATTAATATTTACTGAATATTTGTTTATCTTAAGATGTTTAAATAATGTTAAAAATCTTTGCCGTTAAGTATGTAAAATATAGAAGTCTGAATGAAGAAGAACAGAGCAATACAAACAATTTACTTAATCCTATACCAAAATGTATAGCGCCTACAGTAAAACCTTATAGCAGTTAAGTGATTATTTGCAAGAAAGCTATCGAGAAATATATATTTTTTTTTCTGGGAGAGACAGAAAACTTGTCAAATATCATGCATATCAAATATTTGAATTTAATTTGCACGAAACTGAAAAAAAGACAGTTTTCTTAGTAAGAAATTTTCTTTTAATCATTTTAAATTTCAATTTTAATTCCATGAAAACGCCCAATAACCTATAGCTCAATTTTTCTCTGTAACAGTATTATAATGTTTAGGTAGATTTGCAACAAAATATATATTTTAATTGTCTTAAAAAAATATTTCTTTAAGATTTTCTTTGTTTTGTCACTAGAATGTCCTAGTATTGTTAGCCGGATAACTCTGTGATAAAACACTTGCTTACCATCTAGAAAATTCAAGTTCAAATCGCGGATGCCACATCTCCAAATGTCTATTTGCTAATGTGAAGTTAATTCACCAATTTTATTTTGGCTCTGGAGGCTAAATGGTGGGAATGCAAACACAAAAATTTGAATATTAAAAGTGCAAAACATTCCAAGAAGATTAAAACTACTGCAAACGAAAAAGTTTAAAAATTCAAAAACGGAGTCACAACAGTCATGGTAACGTTTAAAAAATTCTTAGAGCAATTTGCATAACCGGCATTTTATTTTTAATAAAAGACGAACTGTATGAATTTTTCCTTTTCTTTGATTTGAAATTATTAAAAACAATAAGATTAAAATGTTGTAAATATTCGGCTGTAAAATAAGGGCACTATTTAAATATGTTACATAGTAAGTGCATATCAATCTTTCTACAGTACATTGATTTCCAATAATGGAAATACTGATCTGATAATATCAAGATATCCCATTGGTACAGATCTCATCTTTCTGTCATAATTACAATTCTTTAATAAAAATAGTGAATAAATTACTGCAGTAAAAAGAAAACAGGTGGTAACATTTTCATTATCTATACTTCGGATCAACTGCGTAACAAATTTTTTTGTTACAAGTTAGTAAATACCGTTACCAGTTTAAAAAGAAAAAAATATTTTTGTGGTCATAGTAGTTGAAAAGAAAAAAATATTTTTGTGGTCATAGCAGAGGTGGTAACATTTTCATTATCTATATTTCGGATCAACTGCGTAACAAATTTTTTTGTTACTTACAAGTTAGTAAATACTGTTACCAGTTTAAAAAGAAAAAAAATATTTTTGTGGTCATAGTAGTTGAAAAGAAAAAAATATTTTTGTGGTCATAGCAAAAATATGAACAATTAATTATTTAAAATTAATTTCTGAGATTTTCGAAATAAAAAGAATTTTCGTCTTTCTTAAATTCAAAATAAGATGAATGTTGACATAGAGCTATTTGTAATATGTAATTACTTCATATTATTATAAAGTAATATTTTATATTCTTCTAATGATATAATTATTGCTATAACATATTACATCATTTAACATACTATTGTGGTGTAATCATCATAATAAATTCAAATAATAATATATATCTATCATAATTATGACATTTGTGATCTAATAATCAGCGAAACAAAATATTACACTCTTAGTTAATCATATTAATATGTTACGTTAAATTACTTGCATTTTTTAAATTTATAGGGCCTATATATATTTAATCTATATGTTGAAAATTGATAATTTATAGAATAATAATTTAGTGACACAAGGTGAGTTTTGATTGTTTAAAAATAAATTATTTGATTTAACAATATTGAAATAAATTCTTTAATAAAAATTTTATACAGGAATACCTCGATTATCGCGGTTAATGTTGCCACGAAAAATACCGCAATAATCGAATCCGCGGTAATCGGGATAAATAATACATGTAAAATGGCTGACCATTGCCAGAGATTTTTCAAATATATTAATTAAATTTTATGTATAAGATAAAACGAAATGTGTTGAGCGTGCTAATCTTCTAAGTTGATCACTCTACGTTTATTCTTGATAGCTGTAGCCTTGATATCATCCTTGTTTCTGTTAGCATTCACTGTAGGGGTAAATAAGAAGAGAAATAAATATCCACATGTACTTCAAGTAGAGGTGGATAGTTGCTGGTGAATGGTGAGCAGGCAGTATCGGATAAAAACGAAGCGCTACTTGGTGAGTGGCGACTCGAACTAAATATAAGTCTGGTCGCATATGTAGTGGGCTACATCTCGCGGCCGCGATAATTCGAATTTGAGCGCAATAATTCGAATTTTGGTATCAAATTATAAACCGCGATAAATCGAGAATCGCAATAATCGAACCCGCGATAATCAAGGTATTCCTGTATATTGTTTTTGAATATAGATGTCCCACTAGTAGAACAACTAAACTGTCGATTATTCGACTAATTGAGGATAAGGTTATTCGATAATAAAGCATATATGAGAATATCCATTTTATATAAAAAATGTAATTAGGCTTATACAGTAATTTTTTTTTGTACTCAAAGTTTTTCTATTGAATTTAAACCTACGAAGTACTGTATTAAATAATGGGTTGGAAATTTAATAGTGATCACAGCAGTGCTGGAGAAGAATGGTGACATGTGCGATCCTAATTGTATTGGCACATACAAGGTTGAACTTTCCCCTCCCATCATTCTAAAGGGTATTTGCATTTACATGTTCTGCACGCTAAGATTAACGTCACACAGGCTGTGCAGAGCAGAACGACTGTGAAGAAACTTGTTTTCAAAGTTTTAGGAGTATTTTTGGCTTAAAATTGAAAATGCGTGAGGTCATGCCACAAAAACATGCTATTAGTGACTTATAAAGCCTTATAGTGCTGATTCATTGTCGTATAGTTCGTGAAGGAAATGGATGAATAAATTCAAATGAGAACCTGAACGACGAGCCTAGACCTGGGCGATCCGCCGTTTCGGATGCACAAGTACCCAATGGATAAACTGCAAATACTGCATATTTAAATGCATTTCTTGCAAAATAACCTGCGTGACATATTGCGGAAGAAACGGCATCACTTTTTGACCACTCTAGCCATTACCCTCCATGACAACGTCTGTTGTTTTGTGGTTCGTGTTATCTGTAACATGCGCACAAGATGGGATTGTGAAGTGTTGTACCACTTATCATACTCTCCAGATCTTATTCCCTGTGACTTTATTTCCTAAACTCAAGGAACCCCGAGGCATTCCACACAGTTCCTGACATTATGCCTGCATTCCAACCCTCCATCCGTGACATCGATACATTTGGGGCTGCTGACGCATTATGAAACCTTTCCACACAGTTCCTGACATTATGCCAGCATTCCAACCCTCCATCCGTGACATCGATACATTTGGGGCTGCTGACGCATTATGAAACTACCACAACAAAGGAAAAAGGTCAGGGACAATGCTAGAGGTTACATTGAAGGACTGTAAAAGTGAATCTGGATTATGCCTTACCTGTATTAATCTGTACCATTATGATCACTATTAAATTTTCAACCCTTGTAAAATAGTTAATTTAAAATAATGGATTGCAAACAATAACCAATCCGACCTCGCAACAGTTAAAGTCAATATCTCTTTCATTATATAAAATATTAAATGTAACATATGTAAATATCAAATCAAAAATATCTGATATGCAAAAAGCTAAGTCAAGTATCATACAAAGAAATTAGTATCAAGAAGCACGAAAATGAATCTAACTTGTATAATAAATCAGTTAAGAACAGTAGTTATTGACTGATTTATTAAAGAATCACTACGGTCAAAATTCAACTCGCTGTAACTTTGGTTCTAGCTTAATTATTATTAATTTGATAATTACGTTCGAGGAAAATACTTAATAGGATATCGACTGTCAAATCCCAAACTTCAAAATCAATTAATAAAAGAACCAGGGCAGTTTAAAAATTGAAAAAAAAGAATCGTTTTTCTTCTCCTCCTCCTCCTCTACAGATTCCTCTACGTGTTGGAAGGTAGCTAATCCTTAGATTATTTGAGGTCTTCTGAAAATTTCAATACAATGATTCAAAATAAAGGAAGAAATGGGGTCCGTTTTCCGTAAACATTACTGCATTATTTAACCACGTTTGACTGAAGCTCATAGCTCAATTAAAATCTCAAAATTTTGGTCCAATTAGGCTTAAATTAATAGGTGTAGAAGAAGATGACTTTTCTTAGAAATGTCTCTAAGATTATATCACTTAATGGATATCGAACGAATGTGGAATTAAATCCTCTTTATATTATTTAAGATTTTTATGAATAATATAGCCAAATAAGGCCAAAATGATGGAAAGAAGTTTAGGTCATTTTATCCTGAACTCTTCTACAGGTCGTATTTTGCTCAACCAATTTCGATCAAATTTGATATATATTAAATATTTTACTAAATATTTCGAGAAAAATCTCAATTCAATCGAATTAAAAATAAAGACAGGATTTAATGGTATATTAACATATTGTTGTTAGAATGTCTCTTTCAGAAAAATAGTTTCCGTCTAAAAAATAAATGATATCAAAAACAAAAACAAATCAAATCAAAACATTTCAATGTTGTTAGAATGTCTCTTTCAGAAAAATAATTTCCGTCTAAAAAATAAATGATATCAAAAACAAAAACAAATCAAATCAAAACATTTCAAAATGTAAAAAATAAGCCAAATACTATGAAATTAGATTAGGTCAGTGTTTTCCAAACAGTGGGGCACATTCCACCAAGGAGTACCTAAGAATCATTTTTGAGATGAACAAACAAAAAATAAATTCAAATTGGTGTTGAAAAAATGAATCAGCAAAAGAGTTATAAATACAGTACATATATCCATGTATTCAAAAACTTTCTGCTGTAATTGTTTTAAAGACAAAATATCGATCTCGTTTAGTGATTGAAAAAGAATTGCAAGTATCAATATCTTCAATGACACCCCGATTTGAGAGAATTTGTGCAGAAAAATAAGCCCACTCATCGCATAAAATATTATGTTGTATTAAACATACAGTATATTTTAATTCTTTGTTATAAGATTTTTTAAATTGTATTAAGAATTATTACCTCTTAATAAATATTCATTTTTATGAATAAAAACTTTATTTATAAATAAAGAATAATAGGAACTTTATAAAAATATGATATATTCTTTTGTAGGATTAGATTGTAATTAGAAAGTATTTATAATATTAGATTGTTATGAAAATGAGAAACATACCAATTTTTTATGAAAAGGGGGGCGTAGACAAAGAAAGTTTAGAAATCACCGGATTAGATCATTATAGATTAGTTTGTTAGGCCATCTGTGAGGCCCGCGAGCCCGCGAAGCCCGCTAAGTCGTTAACAAGCGGTCTCCGACAGGCAGATAGCCTATGAGCGGCGTGTGACGCGAGTAAGGACGGGTGATGAGAGGCTGGACAGAACGGACACTGAGACTACGTTTGTAGGTACAAACATCTTCTTTTATTGGAGAGAGTCAAAAAATTTTTTACAATTAAACGACCCGACAATTTATGTCGGAGGACAACAAAAAATGTTTTACAATTAAACGACCCGACAATTTATGTCGGAGGACAATACCTCGTTTACAGTTCAGGGTCTTCTCTCTCTGTAATACTGTAGGTGTTAACTTCGTCCGGTGTGTAGCAGAGGAGGAAGAGTCTTTTCCTGATGATGGCTTGGAGGTTGATGAAGGAAGAAAAAAAAAGCACTCTGTAATACTGTAGGTGTTAACTTCGTCCGGTGTGTAGCACAGGAGGAAGAGTCTTTTCCTGATGATGGCTTGGAGGTTGATGAAGGAAGAAAAAAAAAAGGTCGCCCCTGGGACGAGGATGATAGAGTTATCGACGAACCTGGAGCTGGTGCCTTCACGGGTGATGACTGCTGCGTACGGACGAGTTGACCGGCGGTTTCTGGCTGCGGCGATCGACGAATGAGTTGACTCGAATCGTCCTCTCTCAGGAACCGACTGTCCTACACGGCGGGCTGGAACTAACTGACCTTCCTTTGTTTCAATTCTCCCTTTACACTTTTGATCGATAAACAAATACATCTCTCCCCTTTCCCAGGGAAGGCGACCTCCCAACCTCTGTCCAATAATTCTGCACAACCCCTCCGAACACCTGCACGATGTCGGAGTTCCGTGCGGTTTACATCAAACGTGTTTATATTCATTTCAGGGGATAGTGGAGAACGGAGTATTTCGGACCCGGCCGAAGAGGGGACCTCCTCACCCGATGTCGGCTATAAAGTTGTCGACTCCGATAACTTACGATCGGGTGAGAAGTGACATTCTCCAGCGGACCGGACCTCCGGCCTCCACACATCATATCTCACACGGGATACTCTTTATTTGGCGGCTCTTTATTTTTTAAAGTCCATCACAGCCTGGCCAACACCTATGTTGGGATCAATCGGAAGATTTGGGGTTCAAGGGCCGGTCCTAGATCACTCCTCTAAAATGAAGCTGTGGGATTCGGATACAGATCTTCCAATGTGTTAAGCGACTGCTTTATCACATGACAACCGGCCGACTTAAGAAATTAAGATAATTGTTAAAATTTGAATAAAACCACTTGGTTAATGATTTAAGAAAATGCAATAAGTTTAACGGAAGTAATCTCAGCTAACTTTTAACAAGTATCCTAATTTCTTAATAATGTATTTGGCTCATATTTTACATATTAAATGTGTTCGATTTGTTGTGCAACAAATACAAATTTTTCATTAATGAATTTAAAAAAATTTACCTGCAATATTACAATTGTTGTGCAACAAACACAAATTTTTCATTAATAAATTTAAAAAATTTACCTGCAATATTACAATATAAATTTATATAATCCATAAAAACATATGCACTTAAAAAACATTCAAAATAACTTGCAATATCACAAATAATACGTATAGTACCTATGTAATCCATAATAAACAAGATATGTCTGAAAAAAAAATCACAAAATAATCTCTATTTTATAAATCTGATAAAACATCTCACTAATTGGAAGAAATACCATTATAAAGTTTTTGAAAATATTTCCTCCCATTCATATAAAAATTTTGACAGTTTAATTCTTCACTTATAGTTGTTAAAGTGAATTTATGATATGAACGAACTCTATTCATTCTTCTAAATCACAGTGTACTATTGAGTGAATACAATCTATTTTTGAATAGGCAGAAAATTCCTAGTTGATTCGCGTAGAGGAGAAAATTTGAACAATATTTATTTCTTTCTCCCTTAAATAATCAATTCGAATTATAGAATGATGAATTTAAAAATATGAGTTATTTAATACACATACATATTAAATACTAAATTTATTAATAAATGATTTTGTATTTATTTAATTTTGAAATTTTTTTCCTTAATTAATAAAAAAATTTGTCTTAATTTTTAAAATATTTTCACTAAATTTTAAATTTTCATGTAACTCTTTGAATTCTTTTGTTAAATATTAAAATGTAGTAAGTTAAAAATTTCGCTATTTAGTACATCATTTTTGATATTTATGAAATCGTTTTAATAATTCATGAAAAATTTTCTCTAAATAGTTTAAATTCGTTAAAATTTAAATTATAGGCATGAAACTATTCCTATTGAGTTTCATGATTTTTTAAAATTCAAACATTGTAGGATAAAAATTTATATATATTATTATCATGTCTTATAATAATTTAAGTTGATTTATAGGCAATTTTTTATTTGTTTAGAACGCGACTAACTTCTCTAATTTCCACAAGAACAATTACCTCTATTAATTTAAGAGGATTAGCTGGCTTAAAAGCTGTAGTTCGATGTACACATTAAAAAAAAACAGTTTTTAAAAGCACTTAAAATTTTTTATGTAGAAAAATTAGTCACTAGTAGTCCGATAGTAGACCTACTTGTTGAAATTATAAAAAAAAGCACACATACTGCCGTCAATATACAATTATAATGCTAATTATACAGTGAAACCTCTCTATGTTGGACACATTTGGTTCCTTCAAAACGTGTTCAACTTGGAGAGGTGTCCAACATAGAGAGATTCATAAAATCAAAACTGTTTTTAAACATACTAAACACTAAATTTTCATATCAATGCAAACCTTTATTCAAATCAAATTGGAAACCTATTATTATTTTAAATAAAAAATTCAAAAATGTTAAATACAGCACCCCAGACTGTCAGTGCTTTCAACATAAGAACTATCTATTTGAAAAGAACTCTGTAAGTA
>AYEL01037296.1:0-14982 GCA_000484575.1 Olivierus martensii
GCTAAAATTCAAACATTGTCATTTAATAGGAAAAACTGTCGAAAAAACTTCCATCTTCGTTACGATTGATATTATATCATCTGAGACATTTTTCTAGAACTTAGATTTAAATCTTTAATATACAAAATATAGTGATACAAGAATTATTTGCAAAAAGAATTATTTATTATTATGTAACGTAACACTACATGTCGATACTTTGGGAAGAGCGGTAGTGATGATCATAACAATTAATTAACAATATAATTATTTTAAAATTTTAGTGTCCCTCCAACTTCAGATATCCCTAGGGGAAATTACTTGTATAAAGGATGAAATAAGATACGGTGTTGTGAACAGAAATGCCGTGTGACGCCACCGCGAGCTCTAGCGATGCGCGCGGAACTCGAGAAGCGAAACGCAAACGATTGCTTGACAAACAAAAATTAACCAGTGCGCATGCGCACACCGACAGCTTTCTTCTACGACGGCGCATAACAGCAGACTAAGTGAAATGTCCACGATTTCGTTCGAAATTTGATTAACAATTTATCGAGATGATATCAAATTTTTGCGGAATTGACGGATTTTGCCGCATAAGGAATACTTAAATAAGATATCTCAATAGTTGTTTTGACATTAGGAAGTGAAAAAACCAGTTTTTGGAGCGGGGCGTATGCGGAACCACAGCCAGTGTAAGTTCTAACATCGTTTTTTGTTTTTTACTGCTAACACTTAATCGGTACTTTCAGTAAGAATTTTTATTCTTCATCATCATTGATAGATGAATAAATTATTTTTATATATATGAATTACTGCTCTAGGTACAATTATATATATAACCAGGCAATGTACCTTGTATACTTGTAGAAGATAAAACCTGCTTATACTCTTTAATACTTTAAAATAAAAGAACAAAAATAGCACTAAATTGCAGATGAGGTAAACAATTTTATTAGTTAACATGCAAACGTTTTCGGCCATGTAGCCATCTTCAGGCATTCCATTCTAAGATTCAAAAATTAAAATTCTTACAAGGAATAAAACAACTACGTTGCTATGGCAATTCCCAGCATTGTTTGTTATACCTATATTATCATAACTTATTTTTCTTTTATTATTATTTATTATTTATTTGTACTTTTAACACATTTTTAATTTGATGTATTTGTTAATTATAACCATATTGAGATATGATGTATCGCGGTTGCCATAGCAACGTAGTTGTTTTATTCCTTGTAAGAATTTTAATTTTTGAATCTTAGAATGGAATGCCTGAAGAGGCTACATGGCCGAAAACGTTTGCATGTTAACTAATAAAATTGTTTACCCAGCTGCAATTTAGTGCTATTTTTGTTCTTTTATTTTAAAGTACCTTGTATTATAATAATTAAATAGCACACTCATCAGTACCATAAATACACTAAAATTTACAGAGTTCTGTTAACCATTGTTCTTAAAAGAAAGCTGATGATGATATTAATGATCTCAAAAACATTAGTAAATAAATTTTAGTGTATTTATGGTACTACTGAGTATGCTATTTAATTATTATAATTTGTTTATATAGGCATAAATCAAATAAAAATTGAACTGACAAGGTACCTGGCATTACCCAAGAATTTCTGGCACATCATTTTCTGTAGGGAAAGACTTTTTGATAGCTATAAATGATATTTTATCTTTAAGCAAAGCTGGAAAAATCAAAATTTTTTGATGTTATGATGATGATATAGTAATGTCACATGTTGGAACTTTTGTAAATTTCCTAGTGATGACATTTTGAAATGTTGAACATTGGAATTATTTGGAATGAATAACAATGTCAATATTCACTGATTGTATCAGATATATTAAATTTTAGTATGTACCATTGATTTTAAAACAAAATTTATTTCTACTTTCATTGGAGTATCAATATCAAATCTGGTGCTAGACATTTACTGATAATGTAAGTATCCTTAATGCATTTACTGCATTTTTCAATAGTTTTGCAACTATATAAACTTATTTAACTTCATAAACAATGATTAGACATTATTTCATATTTGTAAATCTAGTATGTATTTTTTATCCATATAAAATTTGATTTATTATGATATTTTGTTCTATTGGAATATGCTAGATATAACCAATGTAATTGCTTAAATAAATAAATTATTTTGTTTATTAGATTTATTAAAATAATTACTCTAATAAAATCTATAATTAATGAATTTTTAACAAATAGAATTTAAAATATCAATACTAACTTCCAGGAAATGGAATTTATTTTTGTCAATAATTTAGCAGATGAACATTTTCAAGAGTTACATAAATTTAAGGAAATATATGTTGAAAATTTTATAATTTCTAACTGATAAGTAAAATCTCAATAATTTGTTTGTTTATTGCCTTATTATGCTTAAAATTGAAGATTATTTGGCACTTAGCAGCTCTGACATTCATAAGCATATTGCAAGAAATAGATAATAGCTATCAGAAGTATTGTATTATACTATCTATAATTATATTTATATTAATGTTTTTTTGGAATGCTTTAACATCAGTGAGTAAAATAGCAGTGACTTTTATCTTTTTGTCACAAATCAATTAAAAATTTTTGCATTGGAATTAATGGAAAATGAGTTTCTGAATTTAGAAATTTTCACCTAACAAATAATTTTTAAGGTCCCAATAAACCATTAATCCCAATTTATTTGCATAAGTTGAAAAATACCTATAAATTATTTTGAATTGTTTTAATTAGATATGATAATTAAAATAGTAATAATTATTATATAATATGAATTATTTTAAATTACTATTTATAAATTTAATACAAAATATATCAAAATACAGCATATTGTACAGTAAATGCATAATAGTATAATGTATGTATAGATAACATACTGAATAGTATGTTTAGTTGTTCATAACTAAAAAGCATGATTTATAATCATATATTATATACTGACAAAATGCATAGTCTGTACTGTGCAGTATCATTTGTACATCTCCATATACTTATATATCTGTTATAAATAATTGGAATTATAAGTATCTTTATTAAGAAATAAAAACATTATTATTAAACAATTAAAGATGAAGTGATATAGTTTTAATAAAGGAGTTTTATTTTTGGTCTAATTATAATTAGCAATTTGTCTATATATATATACAGTGGTGGCTCGCAATTCAACGTCCCGCAATTTGACGGTCTTGCAATTCGACATTTGAGTTTGGCAGGTTTGCACATGCACATGCATGGAATTGTGTGATGTCGTATATATATACAGTGGTGGCTCGCAATTCGACATTTGAGTTTGGCAGGTTTGCACATGCACATGCATGGAATTGTGTGATGTTATTTGCCATTTGTCAGTTCTTTTTGGGCTACTTTGGTGTTTGCCCATGTGATTAATTTTCAGTACATTTTTCAGAAAGTAAAAAGTTTGTAATTATTATTTTTTGAGTGAAAACCTTCAGAAAGTAAAAAATTTATAATTATTATTATTTTTTTGAGTGAGATGTAAGGATGGGTTCAAAGAGAACTGATCAGAGGAATAATTCCAAAAAGAACAACACTCATTTGGGCAAAGTGACGAAGAAAAAAAATTGTAGATAAAGTGCAGAAAGGTAAAACAATTAAAATGTAACTCAAGTATGGTATTCCTAGGACAACTGTGGCCACGTTTTGCCACAGACAGAGAAGATTAAGGGTGCTAGGGTGTCTGCTGGAAGACTTCGTTCCAACATCCCAGGGCTAATAAATTGTGTGTTATGTATAAAATAGTGTTTTTTGAAATTTAGTGTACAATAGTAAAACACGTTTAATAAAGTAAGTAATATAGTGTATCTCTCTCACCTCATCCGTTATGGGAGTGGGATGGGGACCAATAACGAATTAATCTATTTTACATAGTCTAATATAGGAAATATTGTGCTGCAATTCGACATTTGTTCGGTGACGGATTAGTATCGAATTGTGAGGCACCACTGTATATATATTCTGTTCATCTTCAGTATATGGCATCTTTTATATCATTTATCTTTGTTAATATTTTATTTTAGATGTCTTCTTTATATTGATCAATTTTATTTTGTAATATATTTTATATAAAATCCACGAGTATTCAAAAGTTTTTACAATCTAAACTAAAATGATATAAAATATGAAATTTGGAAATATAAAAGCTTTAATAATAACACATTCAGGTTAACAAGTTAATTATTACTTGTGCAGAAAAGAAATTACCATATTACTTTGAATTTAAGCTGCACTTTTTATTCAAATTTTTAATACATAAAATTTAGATGTGGCTTAAATTCAAAGCGAATATTTTATTTCTCCTGATCTCCCACTTCCCAACGTTCAGGTTTTTGCTTTATGCTCTATGCATGGGCATAGTATTATGACTGTTGTTAACAGTTTATTCAGTAGTTCCCTGTTTGTACTTTTCTAATTTTATCCAGTTGCTGTTTGATAGTAGCTTGTAGAATTGTGTCAATATTAATTATAATTATATATATTTGGCCATATTTTAATTATAAGAAAAATCACGAATTACTATAATACTGTCTATAACTGCTGATAGAAACAAAATTACCTGAGGAAAATTTTCCTGAGAATGTTATAATTTGAGCTTAAAAGAATGCATGGATGACAACAGAATTGATGAAAGATTGATTAGACTATGTTTGGGAGAAGATACCTGGTACTATTTTAAAAAAAAAAATGAAAGTGTAATATATCTGAAGAAGATTTTCAATAAATTAGGTAGCTTATTATGTATATTTGTAGCTATTTAAGTAAATAAATTTTTTTTTATTTTTCAATACCTATAATAAAACCATTTTTATTTTTTCCAATTTTAAAATCCTACTGCGGCTCAAAGTAATATGGTATTAGTTGTACAAAAAAAATAAAGAAAAAGTAAAGTTGAAGATGATCAATATTTAAAGATGTTTATTAAACAGTTTCTTTTTTTAAAGTGTAATTGGAAATACAGTAAACAATCTAACACTACATCTCCAATTACATTCAGCAGAAGAGATTGTTTGACATTTATTTTAGAGTTCATCTTCAATTTATTATATCTATAGTTTACCATAGCTACATCTTAAAAGAGAAAAAGTTTTACAAAATATAAATCTTAAATAAATCATAACTACAAAACAAATTAAAATATACATAATTAAATATAAATTTTTGAAGATTACATAAAGTTAATTGAAATGATAGGTTTGGATTAGGAAATTTCAATGTCAGAAAAAATTCACAATGTATTGATTGATAATGCTTTCACATAAGTATACATGTACACTGCTCAAACTTATAATATTTCAGTTAAAGTTATTTTCAAACTCAGATTATAAAAATTTTTGAAAAAATTTATTTTGAAATGTTTTGATGTATTGTATTTAAATGAAAATCATTATTACTCTTTAATATTAACGATTGCTGATCAAGTATCAGCATTGTCATTTAAATTATTTTTCATATCACTATAAATTCATTAAAAAATAATAATAAAATTAATTTGAATTTATTTTTAAAATATTGTATAATTTTTTCAATAGTTTCAAAAATTTACAATATTTTAATACAATATTGATTAAAACTGCTAATCAGTACTGGAAACAAAATTTACAGTACAATTAACTATGATGTATAGTTTCTCTAATGTCGACATTGTTAGTTATATCAAATATATATCATCAATTATACATTTTTTTATTTTGAAATAACATCTTGTTCATTGTGAAGATTTTGTTGAAAGAATTTTTCTGTTTTATAATATTTGTTGTATTGACATATTTGATTAAAAAATATATATATATATATATTATTGATAAAATGCATTATTAGGAAAATTTTAAAAACAAATTCCAGAATGAAAACATTCAGGTATGAATATAAAGGTCAATTCAGTTCTGTTATTAGGTTTTTCCTTACATTTGAAAGATATATATTATGGCACATTAATGGATAAATTTTGCTTAGAATTTCTCTACAAAAGAAAATTTTCAAAACAATGATTAATTGATATAAAATGTTATTCAGAACTGCTTATACTTATATTTGTATTTCATAGATCAAATAGCACTAATAGCTGCTAAGATTCTTTTTATTTTAAAAATACAAACATTTTCACCCATTAGCCCATCATCAGGCTACATTCTATCAGCAAAAGAATACAATTTTCAAAACCAAAATAAAAATTTATTCTTTTGCTGACAGAAGATAGCCTGATGATGGTCTAATGCCAAAAACATTGGTATCTTTAAAATAAGAAGAATCTTAGCTGCTATTAGGCTGTTTGATATATGAAATACAATTAATTGATACTAATTACTAAAAGTAAGCACTAAACAGCAGATGTACGACGAATAAAATAAATCTTTAATGCTAACGTTTTCAATGCATTTGCATCATCTTCAGGCATAGAATTAAATACAACATAATAAATAAACAAGTCAGTACAAAAAGTTTTGTACTGATTGGTTTATTTATTATGTTGTATTTAATTCTATGCCTGAAGATGATGCAAATGCATTGAAAACGTTAGCATTAAAGATTTATTTTATTCGTTGTACACCTGCTGTCTAGTACTTACTTTTAGTAATTAGTTTCGAAGTAATAACAAAGCAGTTTGAAAGTGTCAGGTATGAATTAATTGATAATTTTTCAAAATGTGTAAAGAATGTATGTCAAAAGTTTGAATGCCAACACTAAATGATTGATGTTAAAAAGTTAAAATATGCAACATCAAGGTAGAGCCGGATTTGCATTTTTGGGGGCCCTAGGACGAGCAAGGCTTTGGGGCCCCTAAAAATTCAAATCAGCTACGTTTAATTTTAAGGGCTCCTTATAACTTATAAGGAACCTGTAAAATTTTACTTTCTATCTAGCACTTTAATAAAAACCCATTTTTTTCATTTATAAAAGTTGAAAATTGATTGATAGTTTTGGGGCCCCTAGGATGTGACGAAACCTTTAAAATTTTACTTTCTATCTAGCACTTTAATAAAAACCCTTTTTTTCTTATTAAAAGTTTATAAAAGTTGAAAAAACTGATTGATAGTCCATTTTTTCTTATTAAAAGTTTATAAAAGTTGAAAATTGATTGATAGGGGGCCCCTAGAATTGCGGGGCTTTAGGATGCAGCCTAGTCGGCCTGTAGGTAAATCCAGCCCTGCATCAAGGTTACCATTAATGACAGAACAGACCTAACAAATTTTATAAAAATCTAATAACTAGTTCAAAAATTATTATTTTAGGGACTCATACAGCATGATGATCTTATATGCTATGTTTTTCTTCAGAAAATAAGATAAAAACTTAATCATTTGTGTATTAATGTTAAGAAGACCTTATTATAAAAAAAAAATTTTAGACTTAATAAAGAGAAGTTTTATCAGATTCATTCTTTAATATAAATAAAAGAAATAATAAATATTTGAAAAGAGGTAAAATAAATTTATTGAAGCTACAACATAAAACATTTGAGAATTAATATTTTATCAATATTTTTGAGAATCATTTTTATTACAAAGAGAAATTAAAATTCATTAATACAAATAATTCTCAATTTACAAGTTCTCACTTTCTGAGTTCTCAGGTTTAAGAGCTTATTTATAAGTATGAAGTACTAACAAAATTGAAAATATGAACATTAATTACAATAAACCAGTGGTTCTCAACCACTCTTCCACGGCATATTAGTGTGCTACCAAACTTTTGATGGTGTGCTACAAAAAATTAAGAATGAATTGCATGTATATAATTGTATGAATCATATATATATTATTAGTGAAACATGGTTAGCTGGATACCTTTTTTGCAGTCGAACCACTGTATCGATTCCTATAAATAGGGTATCACTAGAAAAATCTAACTCTCGAATTTCTGCGACAGCCAAAATTTTTTGTCATTATTCATAGTTTAAAAATTAAGGAATAAAAAATAAATTAAAATTATAGTTTCTCTAAAAAGACAAAATTGGCAGGTGGCGCTATAAATTAATAAGGGCAGCCATTTAATGATCTCATGTACAAGAATATCTGTAATCTGAATGTAATAAATAAGAATAAATATGATAATCTGTTAATAAAAATTCATTGTTAAATCTAAATTATTATTTAAAATATTTGTGTGCACCGCCAAATTTTAAAATATTAAAATGTGTTTCTCAACAGAAAAAAGCTTGAGAACCACTGCAATAAACAAATGCTAAGCATTTGTAAGTATGGCATTACAAATCACATAATTAGGTATATGATATAGAATATTGAGTTTGTAGCAAACATTGCTACAAATTCCTTTGTTTGCTAGTATATAAGAAAAGTGAAAATGACAAACTGAGAATCAGAAGTTACATCCTCTCTGGCCATCATGATTTCATTAAGTAATATAATAAAATGCAATGTTTGTCTGTTTCATATTGGCTCCCATATTGTTTGATATCTGTACAAGAAGTAAATTTTTACAGTTTTTATCGTTAGTACAAAACCAAACTGCTTAAACTCTTTCAAATCTTTAACAATGATAACAGCACCATCAGCAGCTGAGTAAACAACTTTAATAACATAGAATTAAATCAAACAAACGTTTTTGGCTCTTTTTTACAGTCATCTTCAGGTTTTTCACTCCATACAAAAATAATCGTTCTAGAGCGCTAAACTATTCTAGTAAATAGTGCTAAAGTAGTCTAGTAAACTGGTAATAGAACAAAGAACTGGCGTTCTTTGTTCTATTACCAGTTTTTAAATTATAGATAGAAAATAAAGCTACTTACAAAAAATCCTAACTTAACAAGTAGTTTTACATGCTTACTATCAGTCCCCCAGAGGTATACATAAGTTAAGTTAGGATTTTTTGTACTAGCTTTATTTTCTATCTATAGTTTAAAAAACTGGTAATAGAACAAAGAACGCCATTAGAATACTTTAACGTTCTAGAACAATTATTTTTGTACAGAGTGAAAAACCTGAAGATGGCTGTAAAAAAAAGAGCCAAAAACGTTTGTTTGATTTAATTCTATGTTATTAAAGTTGTTTACTCAACTGCTGATGGTGCTATTATCATTGTTTAAAAAAAAAAAAAAAATGTTTATGTAGTTTCTTAAATCAAAAATTTGTAAAACATGAGATACCTGTATTGATCATTTTCAATAAGACTGATTCCTTAGAAAGTTCTAATATTGTGTGTGTGTATATATATATATATATTGAATAATATCTGAGATATTGTCCAAATATAAGTGAAATATCTTCTCTCAGTTACTATATTCAATACTGATCATTTTCAATAAATCTAAAATTGATCATTTTGAATTTTTAACAAAAAGATGTATAAAATCAAATAATGGAAAAGATTGAGTGAGTAAATCATCGATCTTAACTAACTTTTTTATAATATACACATATTAATAATATATTTTTTTTTATAATCTTAACTAATTTTTTTATATTCTGTTTATGCTGATTGATATGATATTGCAATTATCTTTATGTGATTCTTGCTATACAAATATTTTCATTTTCTGTTTTAAAATTGTTTTTTAATGCATTTCAGATTTTTTCAAATATCAGTTTTTTATCATTATGTACATTTTAAATAGTGTGAATCCTATATTCAAAAATAACACAAAAAAGCACTTTATTCATTAGTTTAAAAGCTGATGTAGAATCACAGTTTAGGGGTGAAAATGTTTCCATTTTCTAAATTAAAATTTATGTCCTATAGAGAGTTTTTATATTGTTTTTAATTACTAAATTACTATATCTGAAAGAAAGAAAGAATAATCAATGATGTTAAAAGAAAAATTTCATCAAAAGTGATCATGCCAAAATAATTTTTGATGTGAGAGTTATAAATGGCAGTTCAGTATCAAATAAATTTTATTGTATACTACAGTACTACATTAAAAATAAGGGACACATGATATAATACAAGGAACATATTATTTATATTGTAGCTAAGAAAATAATACAATATTTATAATGTTACACAATACTAATGAATCATATTTGAATCAAGAAAAATTTGAAATATTATATATTTTTAGAAACAAAACGTGAAAATGTTTATTATGTAGGCATAATATAAGTTGTGTTCAAATAAAACCTGTTCAAAGCATGCCATGTGATGAGTTGACGTTTCAGTTTTGGAACACAGATATTTAAGTGAAGCTGTACAATATGTGTGGTGCATGTGCAGTGTTCTTAAATTGTGTACTTGCATCATTTTTAAATGTGTGGCCTAATGTTGAAGATGGCTGGTGTGACTGAAAACTTGTCCAAGCAGGATATATATTATTATTCAATTTTTAATGGCTGAGAATGCAAGAAGATTTGTGACCAATTTGTGTTTCCTTGTAGAACATTCAGGAGGGCCAAGCGGAAAGCACATCCTTGCCAGGCACACAAAGTCATGACCAATAGTTTAATTGCAAACATTGACAGTGCAGATAAGGTAATTAAATAGTGACTCTTGTCTTCAACATGCACTTTTCTCCATACACAGTGACCATTCTCCAAAAATCTCCATTGGCTTGCATCCCTTCATTAAAAACTGAATTATAGCATGCGTATTCTACTTGGTCAGGTTTTCAATCACACTAGTCATCTTCAATATTATGCCATGCACCCTGCAACAGTCATCATAACATCTTCTAACCTGATTAATTAATTATGTGTTTTTTATGTAGACATTTATCATAAAATATACTAACATTTTATGAAATAAATTATTGGTAAAATAGAAATGTTTTTATGATTTTTGTCACTGAGTTAATGCATCACACACTTGGATCATATCATCTGAAACTACAAGATCTCATGGAGTCTTAATTCTTCATAAGATCTCCAATCATAGGTTTCCTATCTTAAAATACTTTTCTTAGGCTCTTCTAACCTCTGTATCATTTTGACCACTGTAATTCAGACATCCTGTATATTTCTCATGATAAATACATTATCAGAAATATTTCTAAAAACATCAGAGATTTTTAATAAATTTTTGATATTACTGAAATTTGTATATGGATTTTTATAAATTTTAAATTAATTAATTTTTTATATATGTTCTGTATTTTTCCAGATATGAAAATGAGTAAATATAAGAATGAATAAGACAACTTTTACAAAAGGAATATTAGGTATTAAAAGTGATCCAAAAAGACCAGTGCTCTTTGGTTTTGGTGGTGAAATGTGGCCTTCAGATGATTCTGAAGACTCTGACTACGTGGCTGATGATGAAATTAAAGAAAAATGGTAATCTTAAACTATATGAAAAGCTAACAAAAACTTTAAATTAATAAAATTTTTACAATTTAATATATTTTTATCCTTTGATCATTAAATTATTGCTTGTTTTTTGCTTATATTCAGTAATGAAATTATTTTAGGAATTTCTTAAAAATAACTATCAGAGATAATAGTACAATGGAGATGGATTCATTCATCAGACTTTAAATGACCAAAGGATTAAGATTCACTGTCATTTAAATTTCCAAATTATTTAAAACAGAAAGTGTAATAATACTGAAAATATTAAATCAGTTTTTAATTATTTAATAATTTACTTCAGTTTTGGTATAAATAATAAATAAAAAAGATTTTTTTTATTAACTCCCATGTTCATAAGATCCAATTGTGTAAATTTTAATATATGGAAGTTATGTTTAATTCCTTCCATTTTTATATATAAAACAAATTTTAAAATATTCAAATAATTAATTTTAGTAATAACATTCTCAAATTACTGCATTTATCCTAAATTATTGAAAATAATGTAACATTCAAGCACTTTACACAGTTGGTTACTAAAAATCCTTTATTCACAGTACTTTCGGTTATAAACCATCTTTAATGAAAAATACAAGAATTAGAATTGTAAACATTTGGAATTGTATACATGTGCTACAACTTCTAGAAATTTTTTAAAAAATTTAACAAGAAGAAATGTAATAACAAAATTAATATAATATATTTTTAACATAACAAAATTGAGTAGAATTTAACATATTTTAAGGATTGAACTAAGATTTTGAGGAAGTTGACTTTGACCTGTCCTATTTTCATTTTATTATGCACTTTATTATTTATCATTATTTTCTTATTATCTAACGTATTATATTTTAGTTTAAAAGTTAACTTACTTCCCACGTTCTCCATCTCCGTCGTTAGCAATCACGTGATACGGAATCGGAACTGTCCTCCGGAAGAGCTGTCCCAGGTAATGACGTCATCATCTAATCTAACTAAATTTACCACTGATCCGATATGTGAATATAAGAATGGTCCGTATCGATGTTTTGTTCGATTTATAAATGAATTGTAAAGAAGATGACATGAATGAATTACTCTGTAAGCTAATAACTTTGAACTTGTTACGTATAAGTATGTAAATGAAGCAGCATGGGACTGTAAGTCACCTGGTATAAAAGCCTATGAAAAATGGCAACCAATGAGGTGTTGTCTTGACGTAAAATTGGCGAAAGTGACATTTGAGTTTCTTGTAAAGATCGACGATTGTTTGAAGTTTGTTTCGGAGGTGGAGGTAGTAGACTTTATGTAGTATTTAAGGTTCTTGTTTTTGTGAATAATTGATTGTTAGTATTTCAGTTGGATTAAACAAGTTTTGTTGATTATTTGATTATTGCTTTATTATAGTTTCAATAAAGCATTTATTAATACTTTTGTAAGTGTTTCGAATCAAATAAATGTATATTTTTTGTTATTTAACTTGTTAGAGAATTTATTCCAATTATTAGTTTAAGTTTCTAACATTGTTTTGTTCGTTCTAGTTCTAACACTTAATCGGCACTTTTAGTTTAAGTTCCGATTTCTGGTCTTGTTTCGTCAGTTAGACGTTATATTGTGTTAGGTTGTTTTGTGGCTAATTAAATTTAAGTTAGAACTTAGAAAAAAGACCTGAGCTCAGGCAGAACTCTGGAATTTGCAGAGGCGCTAACCGTTAGGCTTAGTTATAATTAATAGTATTGCATTCATTCTAACCCGCGACTTTGCAAGATAACATAAAATAAAATAAAATTGGAGTAAAACAATGTACATGTTCATTAGTGCAGAAGTTAGGCTAAGCCTATTCAATTACAAAACACAAACAGCACTATGGCAGGAAAATTAATCATATGTGTAAATAAATTATATTTTTACTGAAAAAATTATAGAAGTGCTTTCGATTTTTATTAAAATCCTCATCAGCTGCATTCAAAAACCAAAAAACGAATTTATTTCATCAAGAATTTTATTCAATTACAGACAAGCACATAAACTTAATTAAGTATTAGAAATTAAATTTTAGAACTTGTAGCATGTGTATATATAATTCTGAATTTTTAAATTCTAATTCTTATATTTTTTATTGAAAATGGTTTATAACCAAAAGTACTGTAAATACAGAATTTTTAGTAACCAACTGTGTAAACTGCTTGAATGTTACATTATTTTCAATAATTTTAGTAATTTATGTGTCATAATTTTATTTAAAAAATAACAATAAATAATTTTAAATACTAATTTTGGAAATATTTTTTATAATTTATATAGGGAAGAAAAAGCCCAAATTAATTCACATCCCACTCCCATGTTATTAGATAAATCTAGCTGTAGTATATTGCCATCTACTTTAAATTGTGATGAATTCATTGAAAATACTAACAATAAAACTAATCAAGTTGAAGACGTGCCTTTTCAATTAACTAATTCAGGTAATGTTCATCAAAGAGTCTCTTTTTCACTTCTGATACCAGATATCCAAACACATGACAGTAAAGAAACAAAGATTGGTAAAACACATTCTCATAAATCAAAAAAAGCAAAAAAGAAGAAGAAAAAGTTAGAAGATAAAGAAGAAAGAAAATTGAAAAAAAAGAAAAAAAAGCATGATCTTCTTTCCCTGAATGAACATAAAAAGAAAAAGAAAAAGCATAAAAAATCCAAAAATAAAGATATGGAATTGTGTATAGATAATAATTTATGTAATGATTTATTTGTTGTAACTGAAGAAGGACCCTGGGGATGTAATGTTCCTGAAAATATCTTAATTAAAATATTTTCATATGTTGTTGTAACTGATGGAGTCATACCATTCTTACCAAGGTAATTTTATACAATTTTATTTAAAACTTATGAAAATGTATCAATTTAAAAAATAATACATGAAAAGTTTAAAATGTTTTAAAATAAATATATTTTGATCTCCAATAAATATTTATAAGTTTTTATTTAATTTTAAATTTGTTTACTTTTTAAAATTTTAATTTCTATTTTATAATATATATTATATATACTGTTTTATAGAATGTCAAAAGTATGCAGATTATGGTACAGAGTTGCTCAGTGTCCATCTCTGTGGGAAAATGTCGACTTATCTTGGGGCAGAATTCATTTTTCAGAATTTCAACTAATAAAACTGTGTTCAGTAAAGCAAGTATCCTTTGCTAGAGAATTTAATTTTTCTGGTTGGGGTGCATCTCTTACACAGAGAAGTATTGAAGTAAGGATTAATTACTTATTAAATTTTCTAAAATTATTTTCTTTCTTATTATGTTCAAATATTATTATGTTGTAAAACTGATTTAAAATTTATATTTTAAACTGTGCAATTGGAATAAAATAATTTAATTAATAAAGAAGTGCATAATAGACAAAAACATACAGTACACTTGAAAAAACTTCTTTACTGCTTATATCCTTCACTTTAAAAGAAATGAACACAAAGCACTAGATTGCAGTATTTAAGATTTAATGGAAATAAAAATTATAACAAAATTCGCTAACGTTTTCGGCTATTACAGCCATCATCAGGCTTAACAAGCAGATTATTCTAACAAAAGAATATACAGTTTCTATGGTAACCAGTTAAATATTGAAATCGGTTAGACATAATGACATCATAGGTAACAGGGAGTATTTAGATTAACAAATGGTTACAGTTATATTATATACAAAATTAATAAACAACAACAAGACACTAATATAATGTAATAATGT